>JBBPBX010002695.1:67274-88354 GCA_038048925.1 Garcialebias charrua
TATTAAAGCTGGGGTATGTAAGATTGTAATGTAGTCTGTAACTTTTCAAACAATATATTTTTAACATATTTCTTCACTCTGTCACTATCTACTGACAAACTGATGTTAGACAAAGTAATCTCTGAAAAAAACTATAGTCCCCTTGCTTCTCTATCAGCATTTATAAAAACACTAAAAACACAGAGTGACCAGGACAATGACAGCCAATAAAAACAGAGTTTGTAACCAGCCAATTAAAAACAGAGCTTGAATTTGAATCAGCCAATAAAAACAGAGCTTGAATTTGAATCTCAGCAGAGCCTCCCCCTCAGAGCCATATATGGCTCTGAGGGGGAGGGATCAGAATGCTTTGCCTGTTGAAAATTTTTCTAAGTTCTGCACTCTACAGAAAGTTACACATAGCACCTTTAAATTAACTATAAATCGTAAATTGTTATTGAGTTATTTATTTGGTATAATCATTGTTTGAATTGATTTTGTTTTAAGAAGGGGCAGATATTATAAGATGTTTTTCTTCTTCTGCTTCCTTTCATTTTAAATCTGTTTTTTCCCCATATGGGTTGTAAATTGTTTCTTTTGTGTTCTAAATTGAAATGAATAAAAAAAATTAAATAAATAAATAAAAGATATCTCAAATAAGAATTTTGACTAGTCAAAATATAATTAAAGATACCGATGCATGCTCAGTAATCCAGGTAGAAAAATCAAATCTAAAAAAGCTAAGTAATTAAAGATATCTAATACTTAGCCTGGTTAAAAACAGACCCTTGTCCTTCACTTCGCTTAGTACAAAGCGAAGTGAAGGACAAGGGTCTGGTTTTAACCAGGCTAAATATGACTAGTCATAAATCAATTTCAGATACAGTACTGTATCTGGAATTTAAGTGTCGTGAATCCAATTTTATGTTAAAATGGCTTGCCATAAATGGTGAGCAGGAAACTAATGTTCACGTCACGTGAAGGATCAGCCAGTGGGCGTGGAGGTCCAGCCCACTGACGTTGATTGACAGCTGAAGTCGTTCTGTTAAAAAAAAAAGTGTCATTCTGAAATAAATAAGCCGTTGTGAAAAGTACAATTATGACATAAAAAATCCAAACGAAAATGTTTCTCATTTCATATTGTTTTATTTAATTTTGAGCATTTTGGTGTTCAGTGGAGGTGCTGACACGCCTCAGTCTCTGCACAAACACGTGACGTGTTAGCCTGGCCCTCGCCTTCCTGCACAGCTCCGCTCAATTCTCATTTCCCTTCACTGCACAGTCTGGGATTCCTCCCATAGGCAAGGATTTCTCCGGCCGATTTTTGACCGGACCAATCAGAGAGCAGAAGGCGGAGTTTTGAACGACGTCGACTGACGTCGTCATTCAAAATGGCTGCCGCCACGAAGGAATTTTCAATAAAACAAGGTAAAAAACTATTATTTCTCTGCTGAGAAAAAATATATTTCATAGCTGACGTTATATCAGAAGTGTTCCTGAGCAATCAGAGAGCAGAAGGCGGAGTTTTGAACGATGTCGACTGACGTCGTCATTCAAAATGGCTGCCGCCACGAACGAATTTTCATCAAAACAAGGTAAAAAACTATTATTTCTCTGCTGAGAAAAAATATATTTCATAGCTGACGTTATATCAGAAGTGTTCCTGAGCTTAACAGTTCCTAAATCAATTCACGAAATGGTCAAATCTGCTGGATATTAAATAGTTTCGGTTTGATATTTTCCAAACAGCCTCGGGTGCGCTACGAAAATAAATGATAAAAAATCGAATTTTATCTCAAATGTTTCATCTAGGCCAACAGTCAGTAAATTAAAGACATATAATTACACACTGGTGGCAGAAAAAATATCCACCGAGTGGTTTCTGAGCAATTTATCTGATAGCCTGGACCTCGCCAGGCTAAACTAACAAAACTCTGCCTCCTGTTCTCTGATTGGTCCATTCAAAAATCTCCAGGAGAAATCGTTGTCTATGGCAGAGATGCCAGACCCTAGTCCAAAGCGAAGTGAAGGACAAGGGTCTGGTTTAAACCAGGCTAGTGACGTGTAGATGTGAGCTGGTTTTCATTTATCAGGAAGTGAAACTCCCACACACGCTGAGGTGAAATGGCGCAGAAAGGAGTTCATCTGGACAGAGAAAGTTTCTCTTGTTCCATCTGTCTGGATCTACTGAAGGATCCGGTGACTGTTCCCTGTGGACACAGTTACTGCATGAAGTGTATTGAAGACTTCTGGGATGGAGAGGATCAGAAGAAGATCCACAGCTGCCCTCAGTGCAGGAAGACCTTCACACCGAGGCCTGTTCTGGAGAAAAACATCATGTTTGCAGCTTTAGTGGAGCAGCTGAAGAAGAGTGGACTCCAAGCTGCTCCTGATGATCACAGCTGTGTTGGACCTGAACATGTGTCCTGTGATGTCTGCACTGGAAGAAAACTAAAAGCCATCAAGTCCTGTTTGATGTGTTTGGTCTCTTACTGTGAGGAACACGTCCAGCCTCATCATCATGTAGCTCAGTTAAAGAAACATCAGCTGGTGGAGCCCTCCAAGAAGCTCCACGAGAACATCTGCTCTCGTCACGATGAGGTGATGAAGATGTTCTGTCGCACTGATCAGCAGATCATCTGTTATGTCTGCTCGGTGGATGAACATAGAGGCCATGACGTCGTCTCCGCTGCAGCTGAAAGGAGAGAGAAGCAGAAGGAGCTCCAGGTGAGGAGAGAGAACATCCAGCAGAGAATCCAGGGCAGAGAGACAGATGTGAAGCTGCTTCAGCAGCAGCTGGAGGCCATCAACGTCTCTGCTGATCAAACAGTGGAGGACAGTGAGAAGATCTTCAGTGATCTGATCCGGCTCGTCCAGAAGAGAAGCTCTGAAGTGAAGCAGCAGATCAGATCCCAGCAGGAAACTGAGGCCAGTCGAGTCGGAGATCTTCAGGAGAAGCTGCAGCAGGAGATCACTGATCTGAAGAGGAAAGATGCTGAGCTGAAGCAGCTCTCACACACAGAGGACCACAACCAGTTTGTCCACAGCTACCAGTCAGTGTCAGCACCCAGTGAGTCTCCACACTCATCCAGCATCAGTGATGCTCCTCTGAGATACTTTGAAGACGTGACAGCAGCTGTGTCCCAGCTCAGAGACAAACTAGAGGACATTCTGAGAGACACGTGGACAAACATGTCACTGAGAGGGACTGAAGGTTTACTGTCAGAACCAGAACCAAAGAGCAGAGCGGACTTCTTCAGATATTCATGTGACATCACTCTGGATCCAAACACAGCTCACACAGAGATGTTATTATCTGAGGGGAACAGAAAAGTAACATTAATGAGACAAAATCAGTTTTATCCCGATCATCCAGACAGATTCACTTCATGTGATCCTCAGATTCTGAGTAAGGAGAGTCTGACTGGACGCTGTTACTGGGAGGCGAAGTTGAGAGGAACTGGAGGTAGAGTAGCAGTCTCATACAAGGATGTTGATAAAACAGGGAGTATGTTTGGAGATAATGACAAATCCTGGGCTTTAGATTGTGACAACAACAATTATGAGTTTTATCACAACAGCATCAGAACTCCCATCTCAGGTGGTGTTGGGTCCAGAGTTGGAGTGTACCTGGACCACAGAGCAGGTGTTCTGTCTTTCTACAGCGTCTCTGAGACCATGACTCTCCTCCACAAAGTCCAGACCTCCTTTACTCGACCACTACATGCTGGAATATGTCTCTGGTACTGTTATGGAGACACAGCTGAGATCTGTAAACTAAAATAATTGTGTTTGTTGCTGTCGCTGAAAGTTTCTTGTTGTGTTGTCTCCACTGCTCAGAGATCAACGTGTCCAACAGTTTTTGTTGACATTATTGTCCCATCATCCGTTTTACATGCAGCTCTGATTTGTTTCTGTTTTATTTTCTTTATGTTTTTGTATTTCACATTTAAAATATGTTTCAATTCCACTTCATAGACATTAATATAGAAATCACTTGATATTTTTAACACATTTGTTATTTTTTTGATTATTATTACTAAATAATAATGTTAGGCTGATTGGTAACTCTAAATTGACCCTGGGTGTGAGTGAGACAAGTCCCTCTTGTAAATGAGTCCCCGTGACTCAACGAGGCTAGCCTGTATAAATAAAGGTTGAATGAATGAAAAAAAATCTGTGCAGAAAATATTTAAATTGAGGAGTTTGTTGGAGACACAGCTGAGATCTGTAAACTAAAATCTGTTTTATTTTGTTGCTATCAGTTTTTTGTTGTGTTGCCTCCACATCTCGGAGAATAAAGTGTCAAACTGTTTTTGTTGACATTATTGTTATCTGTTAATAAACAATAATTGTTAATCTGTCAATAAAGAAGCAAAATAAGATCTTCAGTAGACAAAGACCTTTCATAATTTTCCATAAATGCTTAAATAAATAAATAAAGTATACTTTTTTTTTCTTCTTCTTTCGGCTTTTTTCCCTGCGTTAGGGGTCGCCACAGCGAACTGGTCGCACGAAGATTTGGCAGTTTTTACGCCGGATGCCCTTCCTGACACAACCACAGACCACCGAGCAACCACAGCCCTCTGTGTGGAGCAGAGAGCTGATATCTAGGGTTCCCGGGGGAGCAGATGGTGTGGGTTAAGGGCCTTGCTCAAGGACCCAGAGTGGGGCAGATGAGGGTGGAGATAAGTGTGACCGCTTCACTTATCCCACCCACATCTTTGATGTTGTCGGTACCGGGGCTTGAACCGGCGACCTTCCGATCGCAAGTGCACCTTCTTAACCTCTGCGCCACCACTCCCCTCGCCAACGTTTGGTAAAATTTTAGCTAAATGTATCAAAAGGCTGGTTAAAGATAAGTGATAATAGGCTAGCTAAAATTTATGAGTAGCAGGACAATAGCTAAATGTTGAGAGCAGCAGCATACAGTAGCTAAAAGCAAAGTGAAGCAAAAAAAGGTAGCATAAGGCTAGTTTAATGCTAAAAGTTTTAAAAGATGAAGGCAAAACAAAGGCTTGCTAAAAGCTAAAGGTAACAAAAAATATTTAAATGTAAAAGAAGCACAAGGCAAGTTTAAAGTAGCAAAATTTATCAGGGTATCTTAAAGCTAAAATGTACAAACAGCTAACAGTAGATAAAAGGTGAAATAATCAAAAGGCTGGCTAAATGTTAAGTGTAGCAGAATGACATCTGAGTAGCAGAACAGTAGCTAAAAGCTAGGAATAGATAGATGAACAAAAGCTAAAAGTAGCCACCTGTAACTAAAAGCTACAAAAAGCACAAGGCTATCTAAATGCTAAACATAACAATAGAATAGCTAAGAGTACCGGTAGCCGAATGAATGCTAAGAGAATCAAAAGCTAGCTAAAAGCTAAATAATTTATTATCTTTACTAGCATATAAAAAGACTGAGCCAGGAGCTGAAGTCTATTTTAAAGAGTCAAAAGTTTTTGAAGGATCTGAAGAGATATCCATGTTTATTTGGTTTAAATATTTGTAAATAAAGGTAAATAATTTGAAAGGTATATCAAAGTTACACAATAGAGGCATCTCCTGAACAAGCTGAACGTTTTGAAATATGAACGACTAAAATAAAGCAGAGAGAGATTGTAAACAACATACAGAAAAATAACAGTGAACGCTGACTCAGCGTCCACACAGTGACTAAGCAGCTCCAACAGCTTCGAGCTAACAGTGACTTGGTTTAAAACAGACATCAAGTGTCTGCCAGTCCTCTGACAGGACAGACGCTCACAGCGTGGGCCCAGGTCCGAGGCCTTGGGTGTGGGCCGGTGGCAGCTGGTCTCTCCTCTTGCTCAGCGGGCCGGCAGGATGTTTCCTCCTCACAGCTTCCTGTCAGCATGAACGTACCGAGCCCCTCACCGGCCTCTCTCAATTTTTCTTCAACTCTGCAGGGAAAATGTGTCGTCCAAGAAAACAAAAGTGTCCAAATGCATCACCACCAGACTGGTGGATGTTTATCGAGAATCAAATAAATCATAACAAAATAAAAGTTCCTGACACCTAAATTTAGGCTTCTAGTACCACCTGGGTTGGCAAAATGTAACTTATTTATTGCTAAACTACAAGAAAAGGGGACAACTACAGAAGCGCAGAGCTGAACCAAAATTATTGTTGAGCAGTATCTCGTTATGACGATCGTTTTCTTGTTATATCATTATATATTGTTGTTCAGGTTATAACGAGATATTGTTCTCATATCATTATATTTATGCTGATAAAACAAAAGGGATGTTTTTTTCAAATAGGAAGTCGGTCCCAGCAGATCTTCCTCTGATTTTATCTTCAAATGGTGTCTCTATTGAGTTTGTTGATTCCTATAAATATCTGGGTATCCTGATTGATTCACATCTCTCTTTTAAACTCCACGTGGAAAACCTAGTGAAGAAACTGAAAGTTAAACTGGGTTTCTTTTTCAGAAACAGATCATGTCTATCACTGAATGTCAGGAAACGCCTTGTGTCTGTGACTTTCCTTCCCTCCATTGATTACGGTGACATTCTCTACATGAATGCTCCTACAAGCACCCTGCGGATGTTGGATGTTGTCTATCATGGTGCACTAAGATTCATAACTGGTTGTGATTATCGTACCCACCACTGCACCCTGTATTCACTGGTTAACTGGACATCATTAACCTCACGCAGACTCTTCCACTGGTACATTTTCATCTTTAAATCACTTCTTGGTCTGCTGCCCTCATACATCTCCTCCTACATGTCTTTGCGTGAGTGCAGCTACAGTGTGCGCTCTCAGGACATGATTACCTGCAGTGTTCCGTCAGTGAGGACTGAACTTGGAAAAAGGGCCTTCTCCTACTCCGCTCCTGCTTCATGGAATATCTTACAAAAAGATCTGAAGCTCTCGACCTTGACTTCTCTAAATGGTTTTCAGAATCTGTTGGAATCCTGGCAAAAACCAATGCAGATTTGTTCCTGTCTTTGATTTTATACGTCTACCTTATAATGTTTTGCTAGTTTTTTGATACTTTGTTAAAAAAAAAAAAAACTTTCTTTTGTTTTTTTCTCTCTTTTGTTTTCTATTGTTTATTGTTTGTTTGTTTATTGTTTATTGTTTAAGGAAATTCTACCACTGCTGTTCATTGTTCTTTAGTTTTAGCAGGTCGCTTTCGTAAATGAGCCCATGAGGTTCAAAAGATTTACCTGACTAAATAAAGGTTGAATGAATGAATATTACATTGTTAGATATTGTTACACACCATTTTATTTATAGAGCACTTAAAACAGCGACAAGGCCAACCAAAAGGCTGTACAAACAAACAAACAAACCAACAAACAACAGGTAACACATAGGCAACACACACAATGAAGTACAAAAAATAGAATATAGACATAAAATCGTTGCAGATAATAAGTATAATGACCAAACACAGATCAGCTGGGGCCTCATGTATCAACCGTGCGTGCGCACAAAAACCTTGCTTACGTCACTATCCACGCAAAACCCGTATGTATCAAAACTGAACTGAACGTGAATATGTGCGCATCCAGGTACATTTCCACGCCAGCTCCAGAGCAGGCGTACGCACGTTTCTGTGGTTCTTGTTCCTTTGGCGACACTTACAGGTGATTCAGAGAAACTGAAGCCCCACAGTCTGTGGTTGACTTTAAGAGCGGCTTGAAGACCTTTCTTTTCAACCGAGCTTACACTACCTCCTCATGATTCTACTTTTGATCATAGCTGATACTGTTGTTGATTTTAATTGTTTTATTATTTGTTTTATTGACATTTAATTCTGTTGCACCTTGTAGCACTTTGAGATTTCCATTAATGAAAAGTGCGTTATAAATTGAATTCATTATTATTATTATTATTATTATTATTATTATTATTATTATTATTATTAACTGTTCATGATGTGAAAATGATTAATATTCCCACCAAACACACGATTAACAAGTATTACATCCACATGACGCAGTTAAATAAAGGACGCGCAAAGTTGTGCCAAAAATAAATTTAACAGGAACGGATTCATTCAGCCTTACTGGAGGATATAATAAATAGTGTAACACGCAGAGCATTTATTTATAAACAGATATAATTTTCTGATCTAGGATATGGCTTATCAGCCGTTTTCAGAAATAATCATTTTTCAGTTTGGCACTGCTGCGCTCTGGAGCAACACAGGAGCCGTGCATCACGCGTGCACATGCAGAAGCAGCGATCAAACTGTTCCACAGGAGCTTTCCTGAGGGAGCTGCAGGCCGATCAGGGCAGTCCAGTCCACACAAAGCCGATTCATGTCCAATGGAATGTCTCATCTATATGATTCCAAAGGCTGAGTGGTCGCGCTTTGGAGCGCGCGCGCACCCTCGCCGGTGCGGCAGCTGGAGGTGATTCATAATCTGCGTTTATTGTAGATTTCTCCAAAATGACACGTGAAAGTACACCATATATAACTTGTAGGAGAGTAAAAGCTTCACAGACAAACAGATTGCGCACAAGGCTGTGGCGCGCGCAGCGTTTGGAGACTCCAACATCACGTCATGTCATGAAAACTCTCCACTGAGACGCACAGACCCGTTTCTTCATATCATCTATTAAATAAACAAAGATCTATGTTCTACCAAACATCTAAGTTCCTCTGTGTTTACAGTAATTATGGTAATAAACTCGTGCGCAAAGTTAATATTTTCACTCAGAATGAATGGATGAGCCGGTTGCGCACCAAAGCAGGGTGCGCGCACACACTAATACCGACACACAATCACTCGTTCTTTGCGTGATGAACACATTTTATTACTATTCTTACTTAGGATTATTTTCCTCACTCATATTATATTAAATTCATTATTTTCCTGAATCTAGAAATGATTTCTGATCGCGCAGGGATCAAACAAACATGTCCTTCACACATGCAGGAAGTAATTTGCATCTGTTTAACATATGTAAATGAAGGCGTGTCAGGGGAGGTGTCTCACGTGCGCTCAGTTCCACGTTAATTGTGATGTACAAAAGGAATGTGCGTGGATTCCGGTGTACGCACAGTTTGATACATCTGGATTTTTTTGTGCGTACACACTTTTCTGGATTTGACCGTACGTCACTTTTCAGTAGGAAATCCACGCAAGTCTTTGTACATGAGGCCCCTGGTGTTGAAAGCAACGCAATAGTGAGTCTTTAAACCGGATTTGAAAACCGAGAGGGAGGGGGCCCGTCTGACGAGCAGAGGTAACTCATTCCAAAGTCTTGGGCCTGCTACAGAGAAGGCCCTGTCACCTCTGCGTTTAAGACGAGTTCCTGGAACTGTGAGAAGTAACTGGTCCGCTGACCTCAGAGAATATGGTGGTTATATTGTTCAGGTTACAGTATAGCGAGATTGTTTTATTGTTATAACGAAATAGTTTTCTCATATAGTTATATTATTGATATATCGTTATATATTGTTATATGCTGGTGAAGATTCTCAGTCATCCAGGACATGGTAAAATCAAAAAAAGGCGTTCAATATTGTTATATCGTTCAGGTTATAACGAGATTGTTTTCTTGTTATAACGAAATAGTTTTCTCATATCATATCGTTATATCGATATATTGTTATCCATCCATCCATCCATCTTCTTCCGCTTATCCGGGGTCGGGTCGCGGGGGTAGCAGCCTAAGTAGGGAGGCCCAGACTTCCCTCTCCCCAGCCACTTGGAGCAGCTCCTCCGGGGGAATCCCAAGGCGTTCCCAGGCCAGCCGAGAAACATAGTCCCTCCAGCGTGTCCTGGGTCTTCCTCTGGGTCTCCTCCCGGTGGGACATGCCCGGAACACCTCACCAGGGAGGCGTCCAGGAGGCATCCTAACCAGATGCCCGAGCCACCTCAACTGGCTCCTCTCGATGTGGAGAAGCAGCGGCTCTACTCCGAGTCCCTCCCGGATGACTGAGCTTCTCACCCTATCTCTAAGGGAGAGTCCAGCCACCCTGCGGAGAAAACTCATTTCAGCCGCTTGTATCCGAGATCTTGTTCTTTCGGTCATAACCCAAAGCTCATGACCATAGATGAGGGTGGGAACGTAGATCGATCGGTAAATTGAGAGCTTTGCCTTTTGACTCAGCTCTCTCTTCACCACGACAGACCGGTACAGCGCCCGCTTCACTGCGGACGCTGCACCTATCCGCCTATCGATCTCACGCTCCAGTTTTCCCTCATTCGTGAACAAGATCCCGAGATACTTAAACTCCTCCACTTGGGGCAGGACCTCCTCCCCGACCCGGAGAGGGCATGATATATTGTTATATATTGTTATATATTGTTATATCGTTCAAGTTATAACAAGATTGTTTTCTTGTTATAATAAAATACTTTTCTCATATATCGTTATATAGATATATTGTTATATACTGTATTGTTATATTGTTCAGGTTATAACGAGGTTGTTTTCTTGTCATACGAAATAGTTTTCTCATATCATATTGTTATATCGATATATTGTTATATTGTTATATTGATATATTGTTATATATTGTTGTATATTGTTATATCGTTCAAGTTATAACAAGAATGTTTTCTTGTTATAACGAAATACTTTTCACATATCATATTGTTATATTGATACATTGATACATTGTTATATATTGTTATATCGTTCAGGTTTGGCAGCACGGTGGCACAACTGGTAGAGCTGCTGCCTCTCAGCGAGAAGGTTGCCGGTTCAAATCCCGGTCCGGGGCCTTTCTGGGTGGAGTTTGCATGTTCTCCCCGTGCATGCGTGGGTTTCCTCCGGGTACTCCGGTTTCCTCCCACAGACCAAAAAACATGCTTGTTAGGCTGATTGGTGACTCTAAATTGACCCTAGGTGTGAGTGTGAGAGTGGATGGTTGTTTGGTGTGAGTGAGACAGGTCCCTCTTGTAAATGAGTCCCCGTGACTCAACGAGGCTAGCCTGTATAAATAAAGGTTGAATGAAAAAGGTTATAACAAGACCATTTCCTTGTTATAATGAAATAATTTTCTCATATATCGTTATATCGACATTTGTTATATATTATTATGTCATTCAGGTTATAATGAGATTGTTTTATCATTATATCATATAGTTATACTGTTCAGGTTACAACGAGATACGGCTCAACAATAATTTTACTTCATGACAACTCTACACTTCCATAAATAACCCTGCGTGCCTCACAACTTTGGGAAACAGTGGGGTCCAGTATTGAATACGGTACTCTCAAATAATAATAATACTAATAATAAAAGATTAATTAGCTAACCAAATTGGTTTAAAGTGGGATGAATCTTTAGAAGCCTGACAAACTTATGAAAAAGAATGATTTAACAACAGAACATAATTTTAGTTATGTGAATCGTAAAGTTTAGCAATAAAGCTGTGTTGAATATTTTGGCTTAAACTATTGCTGATTGACAAAATTTTATTTATTTCATGGCATTTTAACAAAAAAATAAATAAACAAAGAGACCCCGCTCATTCTCAATCAGTTCATCTGGACAGTTTCTTTTTAGCAGAAACGTTTCACCCTCACTCCAGAGGGCTTCCTCAGTCAGAGTAGTCCAAAGCACACTGAAGTTAACCCACCAAGTAAGCAACTTATGTGGACCAACCAGTTTGCTGTAGCCAAGATGGTTTCTGGGGGTGTGTCCCTCGTCGACTCCTCCCAGGCAGGCAGACATGTCCAAAGTGGTTCAAGACATACCTGGACTATTGAGAATTAACTTTCTTGTCTTAAACAAAGAGACGTTTTTCCCAATTGGCACACCCCAAACATTTTCAAAAATCTGAAAAGTGGCAGATTTTTTTCCCCTTTTGAAGAGTAATTGTCATCATCACATTAAACCTGTGAAGGATCTCAGGCAACACAGACATGAAAACAGGAAGCCCTGCAGCGTTTCTGTTCAACGATCATCGTTTCAGAGCCGACGAGTCAATGAGACGTGTCAAGCACCTGGAATTGAGTTTATCTTTATGGCCCGGTGCCGTTGGGTGGCCCTCGAGTGTTTCATCCCGTCAGCCTCCCTGTGATCCCAGCTGGGTTTCATCCAAGCCCAGAGCAAAGAGGTCGGTCAATATTCATGGATGTCATGGGATGATGAATCAAATTTACCTGCCTGAAGGGTCATTGTCGGCCTCTCTGCTGGCAAAATGGAAGCTCCATCAGATGTCAGCGGTCTAAATAACATTCACACCTCACCCTTCTGTTTATTTACAAATCACTGGAGCTTTAATGCAGCTCACAGCTCAGAACAAAGACAGTTACAGCTGATTTCATCATTTTCTTTCTATAAAACATTGATGTTCAGCTCAGGTTTGAGCTCCAACATTTTCCTTTCCTTTTCTGTGGATTCTGTCGGCATGGTTCAGCTTTTTAAGAATAAAAAAAAAGGATCATAATAAAAAGTCCCCTGAAGTTAAAAAGTCACTACTAACTGGAGTTTCTTGTTTCATCTGAACGTTGAGTGAGCATTCACACTGTCTTCCTGTTCATCATTTTTCTGTGTTTTCCACAATCTAGTTATTTCTTCACAATATTTTAGTTGTTCATAAATCCAAATGTGTAGCTCATTCAGCGATGGACGCTGTGAGTTTTTTTGTGTGTGTGTGTGTGTGATTTTAAATACTTTTCAAAATATTTGACTTTATTTACAAATATTTCCTCAGTAGAAATACTTAAACATCTCTTCAGTTATTATTATTTGGAGCCAAGATAGTCTAGTGGCAGGGCTTTTGACTTGGGACCCGAAGGACGCGGGTTCGCGTCCCGGCCACTACCCACCTTGGGGTGTCTATGAGTGCACACCTATTTCTCCAGCTCCCCGGGTGCTTTCGGGCTGCTCACTGCACCACCTGGTAGGTGGTTGGGTTAAATGCAGAGACAAATTTCGTCTGTGTATAGGAAACATACGCAGATGACAGGAAAAGACATTATTATTATTATTAATATCTGCGTCAACAAACTGGCTTCCCTGTACAGTAGTTGCTACAACTCTGTCACCCTGTTCTTAAAAATGGGAACCAGCACACTTCTTCTCCATTCTTCAGGCATTTTCTCACCCTCAAATATTCCATTAAATATTTGAGTCAAAAACCTCACTGCCATCTCTCCAAGACATTTCCAAACCTCCACTGGTATGTCATCAGGTCCTACTGCCTTCCCCTTCTTCATTCTTTTCAGAGCTTTCCGGACTTCACCCTCACTAATCTTTCCCACTTCCTGGTCCACAGTTTCTATGACCTCCACTCTTCTTTCTCTTTCATTCTCTTCATTCATTAGCTCCTCAAAAGTAATCCTTCCATCTTCCCATCACACTTTCCTCACTTGTTAGAACAATAATAATAATAATAATAATTTGTCACATTTGTCATCTGTGTATGTCCCCTTACTTGACAGACGAAATTGGTCTTCTGCATTTAACCCAACCACTACCAGGTGGTGCAGTGAGCAGCATAGTTGGATGTTGGATCCCAACATTTTTTCTAATTACCGCCCAATTTCACACCTCCCTTTTCTGTCTAAAGTGCTGGAAAAAGCTGTTGCTGCTCAGCTGCAGGATCACCTACAACAACACTCTCTGTATGAGAAGTTCCAGTCTGGATTCAGGGCAGCTCACAGTACAGAGACTGCATTGCTGAGGGTTACCAATGATGTCCTCTTGGCTGCTGACACTGGCTCTCCCTCCATCCTTGTCCTCCTTGACCTCACTGCAGCCTTCGACACTGTGGACCATAGTATCCTCCTCCACCGTCTTCATGTGGAGGTCGGTCTCTGCGACACAGTCCTGGACTGGTTCAAATCTTTCCTCTCCAATAGGCTGGAATGTGTTAGTCTTGGCAACGCCACGTCCCAGACAGTTGGTGTCTCCTGTGGTGTCCCTCAGGGGTCAGTTCTGGGGCCCCTGCTGTTTTCCCTTTACATGCTGCCTTTAGGTCAAATTATTAATCAGTTCAACATTTCTTTTCACTGTTATGCCGACGATACACAGCTTTACATCAGGACTGGAGCATCCTCATCTTCCACCTTGTCATCTCCATCTTCACTCACTGCCCTCTCTGCCTGCCTGGAGGCAATTAGGGCATGGATGAATCAGAACTTTCTTCAATTAAACTGCTCCAAGACTGAGGCCATACTGATTGGCACCCCTCACCAGGTACAAACATCTCCTATAACAACACTTTCCTTTTCTGGACAAGACATCCCCCTCTCCACCTCTGTTACTAATCTTGGAATAAAAATGGACTCCAATCTTACATTTGAAAATCACATTAAGCATCTGTTTAAAACTTGCTTCTTCCATCTTCGAAACATCTCCAGACTTCGCCCATCCCTAACTTTTTCCGATGCTGAGAAGCTCGTCCATGCTTTTGTCTCCTCCAGGCTCGACTACTGCAACTCCCTGTTTATTGGAATCCCTGGCAAAAACCTTCAGAAACTTCAATATATTCAAAACAGTGCAGCAAGGATCTTGTTGAGAGTTCGTAAATTTGAACATATTACGCCCATTCTCCATAACCTTCATTGGCTTCCTGTCGCCTACAGAATTCAGTACAAAACTGCTCTCATTACACATCAATGCTTACACGGAACTTCACCAGATTATCTGAAGGATATTCTTATTCCATACTCATCCACCCGCTCGCTGCGGTCACAGAACAGCAATCTCCTTCACATTCCGAGAACCAAATTAAGGACCATGGGAGACCGGGCTTTCAGTGTGGCTGCCCCCCGCCTGTGGAACTCTCTTCCTGACTGTCTAAGAGCCCCACAGTCTGTGGTTGACTTTAAGAGCGGCTTGAAGACCTTTCTTTTCGACCAAGCATACTCTACCTCCTCATGATTCTACTTTTGATCTTAGCTGATATTGTTATTGATTTTAATTGTTTTATTATTTGTTTTATTGACATTTAATTCTGTTGCTCCTTGTAGCACTTTGAGATTTTCATTAATGAAAAGTGCGTTATAAATTGAATTCATCATCATCATAGTCACGCCCGGGGAGCTGGGGAAATAGATGTGCACTCATAGACACCCCAGGATGGTGTGCCGTGGCCGGGGTTCGAACCTGGGTCCTTCGGATAACAAGTCCGATTCTCTGCCACTACACCATCATTCCCATTCCCATCTTTAATAAGCCTAACCTGCTGCACATCCTTTCCAGCCTGATCCCTCTTTCTTGCCAATCGGTACAAGTCCTTCTCGCCCTCTTTAGTGTCCAGTCTCCCATACAACTCATTGTACGCCCTCTGCTTTGCCTTAGCTACTTCCCTCTTTGCTCTATGTCCCATCTCCTTATATTCCTGTCTCCTCTCTTCAGTCCTCTCACTGTCATATTTCTTCTTGGCTAATCTCTTTCTTTGAATGGCGTCCTGCACTTCACTATTCCACCACCAGGTTTCCTTATCATCCATTCTCTGTCCAGATGACACACCAAGTACCTTCCTACCTGTCTCTCTAATTACTGTTGCTGTAGTAGCCCAGTCACTTGGAAGCTCTTTCTTACCACCCAGAGCCTTTAACAGCTCCTCTCTGAATTTCTCACAACATTCTTCCTTCTTTAGCTTCCACCATTTGGTCTTCTTCTCTGATTTTACTCTTTTTCTCTTCTTCGCAACAACAGTCATTCTACACACAACCATCCGATGCTGTCTGGCCACACTCTCCCCTGCCACAACCTTACAGTCTCCAATCTCCCTCAGGTTTCCTCTTCTACACAGAATGTAGTCGACCTTGCGTACTCCTTCCTCCACTCTTATAGGTCACTCTATGTTCCTCCCTCTTTTGGAAATAGGTATTGACTATAGCCATTTCCATTCTCTTGGCAAAATCCACCACCATCTGTCCTTCCTGGTTTCTTTCCTTGACACCTGTCCAGTATGCAGGAGTAAAAAGGACTTTGTGTTGAAACCAGACTGATGATCTTAATTTTTATGGTATTTTAACTCACAAGCAGAAAGACATGGTATATGTTTTTTATTTTTTATTTTGCTTTGTTTGCATTTTGGTAACTTGTCTTTGTGTTTTATACAACACTTTGGTTAAACCTGTTATAATAACCTGTGGTTATTATAATGTACTATAGAATGTGCTCTCCTCCCCTCTCCTCTCTCTAGAGACACGAAGGCCCCACACAGAACCAGAAACACACACATACACACACACACACACACACACACACACACACACACGAGCGCACACACACACGCACACACACACACATTCAGGAATGCAGAACACAAACGGCAGGAGCAAAGGCTTTGTTACAGACAGCTGAGGCCTCTTATCAGACATAAACATGCACACTTTTTCACACTGCTGCAGAAGGGAGAAGCTGCGGAAGAGAGCCTTTGCAGCAGAAGAGTTTTTAAAGTAGTTAAAAAGTAACGAACTATTATCTCAGACAAAACTAATCAAACACATATTATTTGTAATCTTTTATGAAACAGAATGTGTTGATTATTGAATTGTTTTAAAATCAAAGTGTTTTGCATGTTCTATACCCTGATGCATAGAGATGAGAGCTATGGCCTGTTTAGGCTTTGTGAACAAGACTTGCCCCGTGTATTCATTTGGGACCAGGTATTCTGGGAGTCCATGCATGTTCTATAATTACTGAAGATGTTTAATTACAGTATTATTCACAACCTATTTAAAGGACGCATGACACAAGGAAAAAGGTTCAACAGAAGTTTATTAACTAAACTAAAATCCTCTGGGATCTGATAGGGTCTTCCGCAGCAGTTCCCTCTGGTCTGGAACCACCACCAGCTTCTCCAGGCGTCCCACGTCACAAACAAAAGAAAGTATCAACTGAGAGATGGGTTAGGGTAAGATGGCCAAACAGAAAATAACGCTGCCCAACATGGCCAACTCTTTACAGAGCCGTATAAGCCTGTTGGACAGCGGACTATCTGTACAAACTCTAGGCCTAAAGAATAAAACAAAAAAAGGCGAAAACAGGACTACCAGCCTTACCCAACCAGAAAGTTATGAAAGTAAATTTATGCAAAAAAGAAAGAGCATGAGCCAACACAGCTGTCCCCAGCGGACAGCACTCCAGAGCCCTGAGCCCAGTCTCTGAGACTCAGGTGAGAGCCCTCAACAGCTCAGGTCCTCTACACTAGTTACACTAGAGTCCACACGAGCACAAGATCGTGCTGTAACCAACACACTCCAAAAGGAGCGTACAAACGATCTCTAACTTGCTAGAGATCACACACACAGCCAGGGAGGGTGGAGAAACTCCCAGCACTACAAACAAACAACTGCAGGACACTGCAGATGAATGTAACAGTAACAATAATAGCTTAGGTTACCTTTGAATGAAACACCTCAAGTCCATAGCAGGCTTTAACCCACTAATCAACCTACACTCTCAAACCTCCACACTGTTCTGGCTTTGGCCCTGAGCTTATAAAGAGAAAGCGTCAGCAGGTGTTTGCAGCTCAGCTAATCAAGCCTGATTGAAGCTGAGTGAAAAAAGTGCAGCAGGAGGCTGTAGACTGCAGGTGACCTAAACATAACTGAGGTTTAAAAAAAAAAATCATTAAATCCCTTCAGGATACATAACACTCCCACCGCTAAATGTTTTGTATGGGGTGATGTAGATGTTAGGTAAAAACATCGTACATGACCCATACAAAAACAGTGAGGTTACATGTAGCGGTCATCATCAATCAAACAGACTAAAAAACCTAATTAAAAACTAGTCTGCCAAACCGCTAACAAATAATCTACAGGCACACTCAAAAAGTTTTAAAACCAAAACGGCGTCTTGGGTCTGGTTTTATCCTAAAAAGCTTTTGCTTATTAACAGACCCCAAACAAACACCATTGTTAATAGTGCCAGTGTGAGACTGGATGCTTCTCACGACAGCCAGGGGAAATCTGTCCACCTCATTTCCTGCATTGGACAGCACCCCCGTGTCAGTTGCAACCGCTCTGCCATCAGTCGCACTGTAAACACAGCATAGACAGTTAAAAAACACAGAACCTTATACCACACGTTCAACATAAGGTTGCAGCACCTTATATCTCACAGACAGTAAGTATGCATTTTCTGCTGTACTTTTAATCAATGGTCCCATATTGGCCATCAGTACTACATTTTTCTCCACGGTGTCTGGAACAGGACAAGAAAGAGCAGGAGGACTTGTTGCGTGAGATTTCACTTCTTCAGAGATCTTCAAGTCCTCACTTGACTGAATTGGGAGCAGTTCAGTGTCAAACAACTGTAAAAAACAGTCAACGAGATCGTCATCTTCTTCTTGAAGATGAAGCAAGAGTTTCACCTCCTCCACTGGAATCGGTTTTGCTTCACAATTCATCAGGAAGCTGTTACTCAAATCGAACTTGTCTTCTTCCTCCGATAGATGTTCTTGAGGCGTCTCATTCTGTTGAGGTGTGAGAGGCGCCCGCATAGACACAGATGATGCAACAAAGTCAGGACAAGCGTGTGGTAGCTCACCTGCTTGAGTGCAAAGCACTGGTGCAGTTACCACCGGATGACAGGCAGTGGGACAGGAACGTTGCTTTTTCATTTCAGCTTGGAGTTCAAACTTTCTCTGTAGCTCCAATCTTTCTCGCTCCAGAAGCCGCTTCTCATCAAGAGCGGCTTGAATACTTTGTTGTTCAAGCTCTTTTTCTTTAAAAAAAAGCTTGATGTTTAAGTATTAAGTTCCTTCGGTCAGTTTCGAACTGCTCTAAAATAAGCTCTTTTTCTTTCTTATTTGTTCTTCGAGTTCTCTTTTTCTTAAAGCAGCATCATTTTCCTTTTCCTTTAGACGCTCTGCATCATTTATCTTGGGAAAAATGTCAAGCATGAATAATTCTGCCAGTAGTTCACTCACAAACTCTTCTTCATAAATGCGACTTCTCATCTTAATTGTATAGTGATCTGCCACAGTCAGCATTTGTTCTCTCGTGCAGTCTGCAAAGACCTGCACTGTGGGCCGTTCAATAAATTTCTTTAAATCAAAGGCCATGATGCAGACACAAACAGCTTTTAAGCTGTACACTTCTTCAAATGACTCACACTCTCAAATCCCAGTTGCACTTGAACGTAGCACAATCCAAAAACACACACAGCAGCGTGTTTCAGCTCAATCAGCACCCATTAGCTTTGTCGGCAGCAAATAGCAGGTGCTCAACAAACATGAGATGACAAAACTCAAATGCTTCACAAGTCCCTAAATAAATCCTACCTTACTGGAAGATTAAATACAGAAGCACTCCAACAAGTCTGTCCTGAGCAGACAAACCACGAGTTCTACAGTCACCTCAAACACCCAAGCACTCCAGCAGTACTCAAATTCACAGATCACAGCAAGACAACAAGGCTGCACCTGTGATCCTAATCATATTATAGCTCATTTAATCAATAGTGTTACGAGCCCCCATTAAATATGATACAAAAATGAGCTTAAACGTAACAAAACTAGCTCCTATTTAATTCAAATCCAACACAACTACTGAATCTCAGCAAATAAACTAGCTCATTACAGTTCAATTTGATTCATCCCGGACGAGCCATCCAATAAATATGTTACGACGGGTAAAAGATCACAACATATTTAAAGGACGCAGGACACAAGGAAAAAGGTACAACAGAATTTTATTAACTAAACTAAAATCCTCTGGGATCTGATGGGGTCTTCCGCAGCAGTTCCCTCTGGTCTGGAACCACCACCAGCTTCTCCAGGCGTCCCATGTCACAAACAAAAGAAAGTATCAACTGAGAGATGGGTTAGGGTAAGGTGGCCAAACAGAAAATAACGCTGCCCAAACAGGGCCAACTCTGTACAGAGCCGCATAAGCCTGTCGGACAGCGGACTATCTGTACAAACTCTAGGCCTAAAGAATAAAACAAAAAAAGGCGAAAACAGGACTACCAGCCTTACCCAACCAGAAAGTTATGAAAGTAAATTTATGCAAAAAAGAAAGAGCATGAGCCAACACAGCTGTCCCCAGCGGACAGCACTCCAGAGCCCTGAGCCCAGTCTCTGAGACTCAGGTGAGAGCCCTCAACAGCTCAGGTCCTCTACACTAGTTACACTAGAGTCCACACGAGCACAAGATCGTGCTGTAACCAACACACTCCAAAAGGAGCGTACAAACGATCTCTAACTTGCTAGAGATCACACACACAGCCAGGGAGGGTGGAGAAACTCCCAGCACTACAAACAAACAACTGCAGGACACTGCAGATGAATGTAACAGTAACAATAATAGCTTAGGTTACCTTTGAATGAAACACCTCAAGTCCATCTGTTGGACTGTTGGAATCTGTTGGAATCCTGGCAAAAACCAATGCAGATTTGTTCCTGTCTTTGATTTTATACGTCTACCTTATAATGTTTTGCTAGTTTTTTGATACTTTGTTAAAAAAAAAAAAAAAAAAAAACTTTCTTTTGTTTTTTTCTCTCTTTTGTTTTCTATTGTTTATTGTTTGTTTGTTTATTGTTTATTGTTTAAGGAAATTCTACCACTGCTGTTCATTGTTCTTTAGTTTTAGCAGGTCGCTTTCGTAAATGAGCCCATGAGGTTCAAAAGATTTACCTGACTAAATAAAGGTTGAATGAATGAATGAATAGCAGGCTTTAACCCACTAACCAACCTACACTCTCAAACCTCCACACTGTTCTGGCTTTGGCCCTGAACTTATAAAGGGAGAGAGTCAGCAGGTGTTTGCAGCTCAGCTAATCAAGCCTGATTGAAGCTGAGTGAAAAAAGTGCAGCAGGAGTCTGCAGACTGCAGGTGACCTAAAAATAACTGAGGTTTAAAAAAAAATCATTAAATCCCTTCAGGATACATAACAACTACATTCTTTGCTAACTCCTCCTTCAGGACCACCCCTACTCCATTTCTCTTTCTATCCACACCATGGTAAAACAGTTTGAACCCTGCTCCAATGCTGCGAGCCTTGCTGCCCTTCCACTTGGTCTCTTGGACACATAAAACATCTACCTTTCTTCTCTGCATCATGTCAGCCAGCTCTCTACCTTTGCCTGTCATTGTCCCCACATTTAGAGTTGCAACCCTCAGTCCTACATTCTTCACTTTCCTCCTCTCCCTCTGTCTCCTGACACGTTTCCCTCCTCGGGGTCTTCGACTAACA
>JBBPBX010002696.1:0-34254 GCA_038048925.1 Garcialebias charrua
ATACACACATATATATACACATATATACATATACACACATACACATACATATACCGGTACATATAAATAAATACATAAATAAATAAAATTGAAATTAACAAATCTAGACCCCGACATACACACCCCCATCCCCAAATGTGCTGTTGGTGTGTGTTGTTGTAAAGTGCTTTTAAAAAGGGAAGAGAAGGAGCAAAGGCTGGCATTATGCCAGTTTCCCCTCCACTCCAACTCTTAACCCAGGCCCTTATTGTCTAAATGCATAATTGAGTGAGCATAGGCACGGGGGGCGAGAGTGATATCATCCCGTCACCCATAACCATAGTGCTCACCCCAATTCCTATATGTGAATTTTATGAGGATGTTTATGAGTGAATGTCTAAAGTGTATAATAAAATTGAGTCCCAGGTGGTTCTGAACAACAGAGATGTAAAAACGTTGCAGCATACCCGAGTCTCAAAATCCCTACATGTATTAATTTGAGATGAAGAGGGCGGAGGTGCGTGGTGAGGGATGGGGAGAAAATATCTGCAGGAACAATGCTCCCGCAACGAGTCAGCTCTCCCGCTGACCCTACATACCACCCCCAGTTCGCCAAGGTCCACCCCAGGAGCGAAGTAAAGAAAACACCTCTCCGACCGCCAGGCCATTGAGCCAAAGACCAGAGAGGGACACGTCCCCGAGGGCCGCCAACAGCATAACCAACAGCCCACATCCACCAGGGCCGCCCAGACCCTGGCGAACCGCAGTCAGCCCGTCGCCCAAGAGGACACGAAATCCCCCACGGACGACACGGCCAAGAGCGCCTGCCCAACCGCCGACAGAGCCAGGAAGCACAGAGAGCGGGCCCCAACCAGGGCCCATACACCGGCCATGCATAGTCCCAGACCACCATGAAGGACATCCACTTAGTCCCCACCCCAGAAGAGATACTACACCCACCCTTCATACTAACAACTTTCAGAACACATAACACATTAGACACCCAGGCTGGGTTTACCCGCCCCCTCCCATTGGCCATCAGTCACGCTCCCAGACACCCAACCCCCCAGCACATGAACCCCCAGCCCACCAGCGAGCCGAGGGCCCCCGGCCAGGGCCGGGCACCAGAGCGCGAGCCAGCCCATAGCCCGGCGACCCGCCTGCCAGAGCCCAAGACCCCCGACCCCCACCAGGCCCAAGCCCGGGGACGACACGCCCCCAGAATCCCAAGCTCCCGGCGCCCACCCCGAAACCACCCCAGCACAGCCGGGTCACCGACCGGCGACCCATGACCGCCGCCACCGACCACCCGAGGGCCCGCATGCCGCCCCCAGCAGACATCCCCCAGAACCCCCCCGGTCTTCCCCAGGTCGAAGGCAGGGTCCTCCCCGCCCAAGCAGCCCCAACCCCCGGCGCCCCAAACCCCAACCTCCCCCCACACCAGCCCCAATGCCCCACAAGGCCAGATCCCAGACCCCCCACCCTCACTACGTAACGGAGCCGATCAAAGAATGCCAAATAGATTGATCCGATGTGTCGGCAGATGCTGTTTCAAGACTAATATGATCTAACAGAAGATTTTTATACTGATTAATGCTAAGATTATTTTTATTTTTCCAATTTACGAGTATGGTTTTCTTTGCGATGCATAAGGCAGTGAAAAGCATATAGGATGTATTTTTTTCTAGTATAACATCTTCAAAGATACCCAATAAGCAAACAGATGGAGAGAGTGGGATATTAAATTTCAAACATTTAGACAAGTCTTCACATACCTGTACCCAGAACCTCTGAACGGGTGGACAGAACCAGAGCGCGTGAATATAATCATCAGGTGTATTACTTGTGCACTGTGAGCACTTGTTAGATTGTGTAAATCCCATCTTAAACATTCGCTGACCTGTATAGTGTACTCTATAGAGAACTTTATAATGTATTAATTGTAAATTAGATATTCTAGTCATTTTAAATGTTTTTAAACATATTTGAGACCAGGTGTTTTGGTCAAAGTTGATTGATAAATCTGTCTCCCTTTTTGCAACAGGAAGTGTTATGGAGTCATCAATTCTAGACAATTTCTTGTATATTTTAGATAACAATTTGGGTTGTTTAAGATTAATGAATTCTGACACGCATATTGGTGTCTCTAACAATTCTCTATTAAGCTTAAATGTATTTTTTACAATAGACTTGATTTGTTAATATTCTAAAAAGTATTTATTGTCAATGCCATATTGTATTATTAATTCATTAAATGAAATAAAGTTTATTGGAATCCCTGGTAAATACCTTCAGAAGCTTCAATATATTCAAAACAGTGCAGCAAGGATTTTATTGAGAGTTCGTAAATTTGAACATATTACACCCATTCTCCATAACCTCCATTGGCTTCCTGTCACCTACAGAATTCAGTACAAAACTGCTCTCATCACACACCAATGCTACACGGAACTTCACCTGACTATCTAAAGGACATTCTTGCTCCATATTCATCCACCCGGTCTCTACGATCACAGAACATCTACTTCACATTCCGAGAACCAAATTAAGGTCTATGGGAGACCGGGCATTCAGTGTGGCTGCCCCCCGCCTATGGAACTCCCTCCCTGACTACCTGAGAGCTCCACAGTCACTGGTTGACTTCAAAAACGGCTTAAAGACTTTTCGTTTTAAGCAAGCCAATTCTGCCTCCACATGATTTTATCTTTGATCTTGATCTTACTTGATTTTATCACTTGTTTTATTTGTTGTAGCAATTTGAGATTTTTATTAATGAAAAGTGCGGTATAAATTGAATTCATTACAGTATTATTATTATTATTATTATAACCCCCAATGAGACTTATCCTTATGGAGACCTGGCTTTGGTCCCCATAAAGAGCAGTTGGTTCCCATAATGCATGATTTTTTTTGTAAAATTGTTCCCTGGTAACCTGAAACAAAAAACACAGACACACACACATGACCAGACACACACAGATACACACACACACACACACACACACACACACACACATGAATGTTCAGTTCTCGTCACATGTTGTGTAAAACCATTTGTCTGTTTTCAGATCATATCGCTCACATTATGGAGTTACTCGGCCCTATCCCTTTGCCCTTCGCTTTGTCTGGCAGGTATTCCAGAGAGTACTTCAACAGAACAGGTGAGACACCCATCTGCAGTTATCCATCACACTGTCCTCGGGCAGGGTGGAAGATCTTATAAATTAGAAACCTTTTCCATCAAGAAACAAACCTTCACTGACTGAAGAGGTCTACCAAAAGGTTGGAGGATAGTTTAATTCATTTCAGTTAATTTCAGCGATCACTAAAATGAATGTTGCTTCAATGTGTAACTTCAAAAAACTATGTCTGACTCCGTAGTTTTCCCTGGCCCTCTCCCCAAACTGTACAACGATGACGTGTTTAGCTTGTCAGCTTTCAATTCAGTTTATTTATATAGCACCAAGTCACAACAGAAGACATCTCAGAGCACTGAACATGAATATTCATGTAAAATATGTTAACAGAAACATCAATTTGTGGCACATGGATGTGATTATACTTAAAAATATTAAATTTATAATAAAGAATGTTAAGTCTTTAGTCAGCTTGCAATGAGTGAAAAACAACAACATCTGGGATTTTTCTCCAGGAAATCTAAATAGTAAAAGACACGTAGGTTTGTTCTACTGGAGGAAGGAGACAAGATTCAAATACATTTTACCAAAATTTATAAGAAGGAAATTGGTACAAATGATGATGATGATGATGATGATGATGATGATTTATTTGTTTTCAGGGACAGTGCACAACAATACATTGACCTACAAAAACAGGAAAGATGCATTGTGCCAGGTTATAGTAATAATACTAATTTCCGCCTGTAGTCCCCAGACAGGTTGATGTTTAACAAGAGTAACGGATTTTTGTAAGTGAAATGTAAGTGTAAATGAAAAATATTTAAGTATTTTTCATATTAAAATATGCAATACCAGAAAATTGTTGGCTGTATTTCCAACTTAAATTTTTAACACAGGGCTTAGGCTGAAGTTAAAATAAACATTTTAAAATATCAGGTGAGACTGAGGCTTACTAGTGGGAGGGTGAAGACAAGGGAACCACATCCAGTGAAGACAAGGGATCACCTAAGCTACAAAAGGGAAAGGGGTGCTCCCCACACAAAACGAGACACCGTCACCAGGGATCACCACCACCGCACAGAGCTTCAGTCCCTGAAACAAAAGAAATAAAAACAGCAGTGTCACAAAGTTTAAAAAACAAACTTTTGGGGGGTCACGTGATGTGGAGAGAGTAGGAGCACAGGAGTGGAGCTCCCGAGCTATTAACGCCTATTTTGGTACAGTATTTAAGATAGATTAAAGCAGAAAAAAAGGATGTGATTATACTTAAAAATATTAAATTTATAATAAAGAATGTTAAGTCTTTAGTCAGCTTGCAATGAGTGAAAAACAACAACATCTGGGATTTTTCTCCAGGAAATCTAAATAGTAAAAGACACGTAGGTTTGTTCTACTGGAGGAAGGAGACAAGATACAAGGACAAGAGACAAGGACCTCCTCCCCGGGTCGGGGAGGAGGTCCTGCCCCAAGTGGAGGAGTTTAAGTATCTCGGGATCTTGTTCACGAATGAGGGAAAACTGGAGCGTGAGATCGATAGGCGGATAGGTGCAGCGTCCGCAGTGAAGCGGGCGCTGTACCGGTCTGTCGTGGTGAAGAGAGAGCTGAGTCAAAAGGCAAAGCTCTCAATTTACCGATCGATCTACGTTCCCACCCTCATCTATGGTCATGAGCTTTGGGTTATGACCGAAAGAACAAGATCTCGGATACAAGCGGCTGAAATGAGTTTTCTCCGCAGGGTGGCTGGACTCTCCCTTAGAGATAGGGTGAGAAGCTCAGTCATCCGGGAGGGACTCGGAGTAGAGCCGCTGCTTCTCCACATCGAGAGGAGCCAGTTGAGGTGGCTCGGGCATCTGGTTAGGATGCCTCCTGGACGCCTCCCTGGTGAGGTGTTCCGGGCATGTCCCACCGGGAGGAGACCCAGAGGAAGACCCAGGACACGCTGGAGGGACTATGTTTCTCGGCTGGCCTGGGAACGCCTTGGGATTCCCCCGGAGGAGCTGCTCCAAGTGGCTGGGGAGAGGGAAGTCTGGGCCTCCCTACTTAGGCTGCTACCCCCGCGACCCGACCCCGGATAAGAGGAAGAAGATGATGGATGGATGGGTAAAGCAGAAAAAGACTACAAAGGTTAAAGACCGTGTAAAGTAAAATTAAATGTGTGTTTTGAGTTTGTCACACGGCATAAATATGTGTTATTAATCACCCATATGAATCTGACTGATTAAAAACATTGTTTACCTTATAAAATTAAGTCTCAAAAATAATGAAAAAACATAATTGTGCCCTGGTCTGAAACGCTGGGGGCGTGTCAGCACATGGGCGTGGTTTCAGCGCAGTGTGTGGAGAGGCAGACAGGTGCAGCAGAGATCCACCTGCTCTGTTTTTATCTGAGTTCTGGCTGTAACAGCAGCTCCTTTTTCCAAGAGTTACGCTGTTTTTAGTGCACAAACAACTCTGGTTTTGTTTTTAAAGTTGAGGACACAACTATAATTCATAACTCCGTTGTTATGTGTTTAATAATAAGCGCTATTTTAGAAGATGAGCGGACTCACTGCACCCGGTCCGACCCGGTCACATCGCATGCGGGGTCTGTGTTGGTGATTAAAATATATAGTAATCACGTTGATAAGTTATCTCATCTGTGTCAGCAGAGTCACGGCGTTTCACGGCGCGCGTGGCAGGATTTCAGCTCCACGCGGATCGCTCACACGACACACACACACGCGGGGGCGCGGAGGTGCGCGGAGGTGCAGGTGGCATGTGGTCGCTCCAGCAGCACGCCTGGGTTTGTTTGACTACCTCCTGCGTCTCAATGTCACAAAGGCTGCAGTCCTCCATGCGTAAAAGGAGTGAGTACTGGAGGCGAGACGGTCGGTAGCGAGTGAATCTAAAATAACATTAACAGTTTATGTAAAAATGACAGAAAGAGACCTACACAAATAGCCTCTTGTCCTGATCAAGGGATCCTGTTTTTGCAACATCACCAAACCGTTTTCTTATTGTTGGAATGTCTCTAAAAAACAGGATGCAAATATAAAAACAGACACTTGTAGCCGTGTTTCCATCAAGGTTTCTAGGTGCGCATTTTGAAGCATCGCAGCAGAAAAGCTTAATGGAAACGGCAAAATGCGAAGTTACTTCCTGAAATTCGCCAAAAAGTTTATACGCTCGCTTGAGGTGGTTTTTGGGATCTGCGAAAATGAGCAGATGCGCAAAACGACAGATGGAAACACATTTGCCGACTCGTGCTGCCGTAGCGAACATTCACGTCACGTGACTGATCAGCTGTTTCCGCTCCGGACAACATGTAACATCGCTAAAACTAGTTGGCATGACAGAATAAATACAACTCGCCCGATAGCAACACGTACCTGAAATATTCTCTCCATTTTGATGAGATGTGTGGCCGGGTTCTGTTTTCAACCGCTACTTCCTGTTTACTGTAGACATGCGCAGTGCTGACGTCTGACGTAATGACGCTGACGTCTGACGTAATGACGCTGACGTCTGACGTAATGACGCTGTGCGCGGCTTGGAAGAAGCGCTTCAAGCCAGTAGATGGAAACACTTCTGATCTGCATTAATTTGTATTTACATATTTGCGAGGTAGCTCAAAATTCGAAATGAAAATGGATGGAAACACAGCTACAGTAACAGTTACTCAACCAGACACTGCTCATGGGTTTTGCACAAAGGAAAATCATTGTCGTCATTCTTTGTTGAAACCAGGTCTCTCTTGGTTGCTGGAATCAAGAGGGCCAAAGCCAAATATGCACAGAGAATTGAGGTACAGTTTACCTCACAAGACCCACGGAGCATGTGGATGGGATTAAAGTGCATAACAGACTATAAAGGAAGGAGTGAACAATGCCCCAGAGATCCATCTCTGCCAGATGCCCTCAACAAGTTTTATGCACGCTTTGAAGACCCAAACAGACCACCCAGCACCAGACTCACCTCACCACTAGATGAAGAGCATCTCAGCGTGACCGCAGCAGAAGTGAGGAGTAGTCTCAAGAGAATCAACCCTCACAAAGCAACCGGTCCGGACAACATTCCAGAGAAAGTGTTAAATGTGTCGATCAGCTCTGCAATGTGCTGGCAGACATCTTTAACACCTCACTTGCCCTGTAAACAGTTCCCACCTGCCTGAAGACTGCCACCATCATCCCAGTCCCAAAAAGCTCCACTGTGACTGGTCTGAATGACTATCGGCCGGTGGCCCTCACCTCAATAATAATAATAATAATAATAATTAATTCAATTTATAACGCACTTTTCATTACTGAAAATCTCAAAGTGCTAGTCGCAATAGTCGCAAAATGCTTTGAAAAACTGATCATGACTCACATCAAAACATCCATCAACATGAACGTGGACCCTCATCATTATGCATACCGTGAGAACCGATCAACAGAGGACACCATCTCCTCTGTGGTCCACACTGCTCTCACCCACCTGGATCAGAAGGACTCCTACGTCCGTATGCTCTTTGTGGACTTCACGTCTGCCTTCAACACCATGATCCCCCAAACCCTGATGGACAAACTATTCACACTTGGACTAAGCCCCTCCATTTGTAACTGCCTGGGTACTAGACTTTTTAACAAACAGACCACAGTCCGTGAAGATCCACAACTTCTCCTTCTCCACCATAAACCTCAGCACTGGCTCTTCTCAAGGATGTGTGTTGAGCCCTCTTCTGTTCACTCTGCTCACACATGATTGTGCAGCCACCCATCCAGGCTGTCATATTGTAAAGTTTGCAGATGATACAGCTGTGGTGGGATGCATCACAAACAATGATGAGTCCAGCTACAGGCAGGAGGTGGAACACCTGGAGAGCTGGTGCAAAGAGAATAATCTTCACATGAATGTGAAGAAGACAAAGGAGATGATTGTGGACTTCAGAAGGAACAAACACACCCACACCCCACTGAACATAAGTGGATCTGCAGTGGAAGTGGTCTCCAGCTACAAGTACTTGGGTGTACACTTGAATGATAACCTCAGCTGGAGCAACAACACCACCAGCCTGATCAAGAAAGGTCATCAGAGACTCTACTTCCTCAGACGGCTGAGACGAGCTGGTCTGAGCAGCCCAGTCCTCACCTCCTTCTACAGGTGTGCAGTGGAGAGCATCCTGTGCTCCAGCATCAACGTGTGGCATGGAGGCTGCACAGCTGCAGAAAGAAAAGCTTTACAGAGAGTGGTGAAGGCTGCACAGAAGTCTGTTGGAGTCAGTCTCCCCACTATCACAGACATTTACACCTCCAGATGCAGGAAGAGGGCCACCTGTATCATGAAAGACCCCACTCACCCAGCACACACACTTTTTGCCCCACTCCCCTCAGGAAGGAGGTTGAGGAGCATCAAATGTAGAACCACTAGACTGAGGAACAGCTTCTACCCTGAGGCTGTTAGACTCATGAATAAATAAATAACAAGAATAATCACTGCAAAATATCACATCATGCTGATGCTGATCTGTTTTTTTGTTGCTGTGTTCATCTGTGACCATCTGCTCACACAGACTCATGTTCGTGCTGCTGTTTGTAATGATTTTTTTTTCTATTACATTAGTGCTTAGTGTATTTCTAGTTGATGTTTTTCTTGGTATCCTAGATGTTATTACTGTTTTTCTCTTACATTTTGTTGTTGGATGTAACTGGGACCCTGTGTACATAATCTCATTTCATCACATGTACCACATGCGGTGCAAATGACAATAAAGACTCTCTAGCCGTGTTTCCATCAAGGTTTCTAGGTGCGCATTTTGAAGTATCGCAGCAGAAAAGCTTAATGGAAACGGCAAAATGCGAAGTTACTTCCTGAAATTCGCCAAAAAGTTTATACGCTCGCTTGAGGTGGTTTTTGGGATCTGCGAAAATGAGCAGATGCGCAAAACGACAGATGGAAACACATTTGCCGACTCGTGCTGCCGTAGCGAACATTCACGTCACGTGACTGATCAGCTGTTTCCGCTCCGGACAACATGTAACATCGCTAAAACTAGTTGGCATGACAGAATAAATACAACTCGCCCGATAGCAACACGTACCTGAAATATTCTCTCCATTTTGATGAGATGTGTGGCCGGGTTCTGTTTTCAACCGCTACTTCCTGTTTACTGTAGACATGCGCAGTGCTGACGTCTGACGTAATGACGCTGACGTCTGACGTAATGACGCTGTGCGCGGCTTGGAAGAAGCGCTTCAAGCCAGTAAAATGGAAACACTTCTGATCTGCATTAATTTGTATTTACATATTTGCGAGGTAGCTCAAAATTCGAAATGAAAATGGATGGAAACACAGCTTCTGACTCTGACTAACTCTGAAATTGGGTCCTCGAGGCTCAATGGGATTAACCTGCCTAAATAAAGGTTGAATGAAAATACAAAGAGATAAAAGTGGCCATTTGCTCAGAGACAGAGTGGAAACAAAAAACTGAAAGACTCGAATTTATAAAGCAGATATATTATCCCATTACATTAATAAATCATCAAAACTAAGTCTTACCTTTTCCAAAGTTTGCTCTCAATGCAGCGCTGATCAAAAATGTTTGTCTGGACCTCCTCCACCAAGAACAAGACAGCCGCTCTGAAATGACAGCCATCGAATAAATCTGAACATCAGTGAAGTCATGGCAGAAACAGGAGATGATGAACCAGAAAGTGTCCTCATGGCAAAATGGGCCCCCGGCAAATATAATGTTTTGTATGTTGTGTTTCATCAAAGATTTTAGTTCTGCAGCAGCAGCACTTAAATGGGGGGTTCCGCAGGGGTCCATCCTGGGTCCTCTCCTATTCTCTTTATACCTGCTCCCACTTGGTGCTATTTTCCGGAAACACAACATACCTTTTCACTTCTACGCTGATGACTGTCAAATTTACTTCCCCCTAAGACACAATGGTACATGCTCTATTCAACCTCTGCTCGACTGCCTGGGTGGCATCAGGGACTGGATGGCTTTAAATTTCTTAAGTTTCAATGAAAAGAAGTCTGAAGCCATGTTGTTCTCTCCCAACAACACGAACACGAAACACTGCATCGATCTTTCTGCTCTACCCCTGTCTGTAAAACAAAAAGTCACAATTCTGGGAGGGATTATGGATCCTTCCATGAAACGCAACAGTCATGTAAACATGATCGTTAAATCCTGTTTTTTCCAGCTGAGGCGACTGTCTAAGCTGAAGCCCATATTGTCCAAAAATAACCTGGAAACAGTAATACAGGCATTTATTACATCTAGGCTTGATTACTGCAATTCACTCCTGTTTGGTATCAGTCAGACGACCATTGCACAATTACAACTGGTCCAGAACGCAGCAGCCCGATTTTTAACCAGTACAGGCAAAAGAGAGCACATTACACCAGATTTGGCCTCCCTGCACTGGCTACCGGTTCATCTTCGAATCCAGTTCAAAATTCTCCTGTATGTCTACAAATCGCTGAACAGTCTCGCCCCCCCATCTCTCTGATTTGCTACAACCTTATGTCCCACCATGTTCTCTGAGGTCAGTGGAACAGCTACTTCTAACAGTTCCAGGAACTCGTCTTAAGCGCAGAGGTGACGGGGCCTTCTCTGTAGCAGGCCCAAGACTCTGGAACGAGTTACCTCTGCTTGTCAGACAGGCCCCCTCCCTATCGGTTTTCAAATCCCATTTGAAAACCCACAACTATTCTGTTGCTTTCAACACCTTTCAACACCTCAACAAACACAACATCCCAGTACATTTCAAACCTAGCAGGATGCTCAGACAGAGGTTGGTCCACCCTAAAGACCAAACCCCCACACACAAACAGAGTGGTTTGGTTTATGCAGTCCAGTGCAGCGAAGTCTGCTCAGACCGTTACATCGGAGAAACGAAGCAACCTATCCACAAAAGAATGTCTCAACATAGGAGAGCTACCTCCTCTGGACAAAACTCAGCTGTTCACCTCCACCTCACGGACAAGGGTCACTCATTTGAGGACCAGAATGTTCAAATTTTGGACCGAGAGCACAGATGGTTTGAGAGGGGGGTGAAGGAAGCTGTGTATGTTAAGAGAGAAAAACCTTCTCTTAACAGAGGAGGAGGTCTGAGATTTCAACTTTCTAAGACTTATAACTCAGTTTTGGATTTGATTCCGAAACGTTTTACACTGGATGGGAGCAGGGATGTCTTGTCTGTAAATTAGACTAACAAAGTTCTCTGAGTAGCCTCTGTTGTTGTTTGGGAGGTGTTTTTTGTCAATTTACATACAGTTTTGTGTCTTCTACCAGAGACCTCAAGGGAACCTCCTACTGTTAAGGTGTGATCTTTCAATTTACATGTATGTGTTACAAACCCCCTTCAGTTAAGCTGTGATGTGTTTGTTTTGTCAATTTAAATAGAATGGGCATGTTAGGTATTTTGTGGTGTTATTTCAGTTTCCAATTTCATATGTTGGTGCGTGGCTTGTCAGCCTGTATAAAACTTCTCGTTCTCACCGCTTCCATTCATTCAGAATTGAAAAAGACTTCTGGACAGAAGTCGAAACGTTTTCTGCAACAAATAAAGTCCAGTTGATCCTGTATTGAAAGCCTTTTTTGATTTCAACACCTGATGATCTGTTGAACCTGTATGTTTCACACAGGTTGGTCGTTATTTATTATCTGCAACATTTTTATGTCTATATTCTGTTTTGTACTTCATTTTGTATGTTGCCTATGTGTTGTCTGTTGTTTGTTTGTTTGTACAGCACTTTGGTTGGCCTTGTCGCTGTTTTAAGTGCTCTATAAATAAAATGGCATGGTATGGTATAATCACTAAAAGATTTAAACTCAGAACCTCAGCACCGTTCAGATCCAGATCTTTAGAAGGAAATCTTCACAACAGTGTGCTTCAAATTCACTGCCCCTTCAGGAGCATCGCAACGCTCCTTTTGCTTTGAAATCTGGGCAGGATGCAGGTTCTTGTGCAGACGGAAGTACAAACTAATCGTGTTCATATAAACATATTTATGGATTTAGCAGGAGGCATTTTATTTTTAATAAGTGTTTTAACAATAGATAACCAATAGAAAATGTTAAAACTCTGCCATTAGTACAATAAAAAATATACAGCATTTAAATGTTACTACTGAGTCAAAAAAAGACTCCATAATAAAGTCATAAAATGTTTAGATGCAAATTGTCAAGGGAATGTGTATTTTTCACTCACCGTGCTCCACAGTTTTACTTGATTAATGTATTTCACAGTTCCGGTTCTGGCGAGCGGACACTTCTCCCTCTGGCTCTCTGAGTCTTTTATCATCAAACTGACCCGTTTTTCGAATTGGAATAAAGTTGGTCCATCTTCCTACCGAATTTGGTGTTAGTGACTCAGAGAGCCGCACGGGACCGTGCAAAAAAATATAATTCGGCCCAGGACCGGCCGCTACAAACCCACCGGTCATTCTGAGCGCATCTTGCTGGCCAGGTGAGTCGTCGAGCTGGGAAACTGTCCCACGAAGCCTCAGTGTTTTTTTCCCTCCTCCCTTTCTGGACCCCAGCTGAATTTCTCATCTGGAACTGTGGTTCTACCTGGTTCAAACAAGAATTGCACGGAAGGAATTTCGCTGATTTTTTCTGCTGCCTTTTGTTTGATTGACCTCGTGGTGTGGGGGGAAGTACCTGGCCTAACCTGTGTCCCAGGACCAGGACAAAACCGAGTTGGCTGTGGGGGACTTTGTTTACATTAAAGCCGTTCTCAGCCTCTGAGCGACCCGTTACCCAAAAAAGAAGGACTGGAACCACGCTGTGCTCAGCTGGAGAGGCACGCGGCTGCTTTGAAGTGCCGCTGATCTGGATAGGAGCAGGAGCAGGACCAGGTGAGCAGAATTGAACAGAGCTGGCTGTGGGGACTTCATCTACATTAAGTCAGTCTCTGTTCACTGTTCACCTCCGTGAGAACCTGAGCTCATCTGAGCTCATCTGAGGTGACGAGTGGATGCTGGAGCTGAGAGGATCAGTTGAAGGCTTCACCCCCTCCGGTAAGACTTGCTGTTTTTCTTTTATCCTTGGAGGTGGCTTTTTCGGGCTGAAGAGGGGAACAGCCACAACAACAAATATCTTACCTGCTGCAGATAACTCGTTAAAGAGCCTCATTTTGGAGAAACCAATGCCTCAATAATAAATATCTTACCTGCTATAGATAACTCTTTAAAGAGTCTCATTTTGGAGAAACCAGTGCCTCAACAACAAATGTCTTACCTGCTGTAGATAACTCTTTAAATAATCTCATTTGGAGAAAACAGTCATTTTTGTTGAACTGACACAACATCCAACTGGTTCAGACAGCAAAGAGGATGTGAAGCAGAGTGACGTGATGTGAAGCGCGGAGGATCAGGATCATCATTGTTTGGTGCCTGTTTCACACTGTTGTGAGCTGTTTGTGGATCAGACGAGCAGATAGTGACGTGTATCGCTGAGGATCAGGAGCTGCGTTGTTTGGTGCTGTTCACGCTGTTGTTCCTTTACTGTCCTGAAATAGGCTACAACCATGCCCTTAATTTCAGGAGGCTTTTCTGGCAGCTCACTCTGCTATTTGCTGCAAATTGCTTGTTTCTATCCATTGATTCTGGATCCAGCTTGTGTTCACCATGGTCACATCCATTCATAATCTCAAGGGGGCTGGATCTCCCCTCACACAAACTGCAGTTGGGCCTCCACAATGGAATTGTTTGCCCACTTAATTTGTGACACTTTATGGTCTGAGACTTTTCTGCATTATTCATATTATTGTCATTATTTTCAGTTCTCAGACTACCTGGAATCACTGAATCTTATCAACACATCTGGATCTACCCATCACTGCAACTTTCATTGTTTTTGGGTTCTGAATGATCGTGTCTTCATTAATGTTTCTCATGGTTCAATTATGGGGGCAAAATGTCACACTGTTAACTCCTGTAATTACACATCAGTGACAAAGAAGTTAGGTAAATGTCTGATATTAATGTTGTTATTGATCTCAGGGATTCAGCCCAACCTAGGTCGCCCCATTAACTACAGTACTCCCAATGAGTTTAAAAGTACAGGTAGTCCCCGAATTACGAGCGCTCTGATCTACGAGGTTCCAGACTTACGAGCTGGCGAATTTTTGGAAAAAACGCAAAAAATACTGAGTTTTCATGTGTTTTTTCACCACAGTTAGTTAGCTAAACATATGGACACACGTTTCCGATCATTTTTATGCACTCATAAGCAGTTTTTTGATGAAAAACGAGTGTTTGTAGTCGCGCTAGCGAAACCGTTCCAATTTACGAGCGAAATTCCGGACTTACGAGAGACATGGCAACCGTTCCAAATTACGAGATTTCCGGTTTACGAGCGCCTCGTTGTAACGGATCTCGCTCGTAAATTGGGGACTACCTGTACAGGGAACCCTCGACTTACGAATGAGTTCCGGACCTAAGGACCATTCGTATGTCAAAAATGACGTAAGTCGGATCCAATAATTTAAAAAATAAAAATAATAATTTTTATTTTTTTAAATAAATGAATACATTTACAGTAGAGCTGGGCCATATCATATCGTTACCGGTTTTACCGGTATAAAAAGCTTGCCCGGGCAAAAAAGTTATATCATGATATGCTAATTTCATGACGTAATACGTAAGGGTGCCCTGCCCCCTTAACAAACGAGCGCTTCAAACCAACAAACTGAACTGCGCACCTCCCCTCCACCAGTCTGCGTGCAATACTTGCTAGCTAAAATGCTAAAAACAAACAACTCGCGTCTCTCTCAGCTTCTGTCCCCCTGCTTAAACTCCAGGTAGAGAGAGCTCAAATGCCTCCCCCCCCACCCCGCTCTGAGCAGTCGGTGCTGTGTGTCTCCCCCGCTGAACCGTCTTTACAAACACGCGCGGCTCCACGGACCAAGAGTCAGGTAATCAGAGACAGATCATCTAAAAAAGCTAAGTCTGGTCCTCTGGACATGTCCAGAGGACCAGACTTAGCTTTTTTAGATTTTTCTACCTGGATTATTGAGCATGCATCAGGGTGTGCAGAGACAGACCAGTTTAAAAAAATGAATAATTCCTGCATGAATAGATAAGACTTTTTCAATCTAAATAACAGATCATTTTTATTTTTTTATTTTTATACTTGGGAGACTGAATACTTTACTAAATAAAGTAATTTCAGTAAAATTACCCCTTGTTGTTGTTTTTTAAAATTTATATACATACTGCAAAGCAACATGTTAAGTTAATTTTGTCAAATAAATAAATTAGATTATTTTTATTTTTTGGTTATATCACGAAATTTATCGTTATCGTGATAATGCTCTGAAATATCACAATATAATTTTTGAGCTATATCGCCCACCCCTAATGTACAGAACTGTACAGTCACCAAGCACTTAGCCTATCCTAACACAGTTTTTAAAGATGAAGGAGTGAGTTGAATTTTCTCCCTTTCACATAAAGTGAAAGTATAGCTCCCTTTATGTGAATGGAGCCTGCTGGGGAGACAATTCAACTCACTCCTTCATCTTTAAAAACTGTGTTAGGATAGGCTAAGTGCTTGGTGACTGTACAGTACTGTACATGTATTCATTTATAAAAATTATTATTATTATTATTATTTAACAGTGCATTCTTAAGTCCGAGTTGCCGTAGGTCGGGGGTGCCATAAGTCTAGGGTTCCCTGTAATTCAGGTCTCCATTTCCTGCATGTAAACGCTCGTAGCCTTCTAAAAGAACTTGATGAATTGAAAATCCTAATCAGTTCTTCTGGGGCAGATGTGATCGTTATCTCTGAAACTTGTCTCAAGAAATCTGTTCTGAAAAATGATCTGGTAATCAATTAATTTAAGATCTATCGTTGTTATCGTAATAAAAGGGGAGGTGGAGTCGCTATTTACATCAGAGACTCTTTGGCTGCCAGGATTGCGTCTAAAGAACAATTGCAAACCAGTTTGAGGCTTTAGCTGTGAACATCAGTTTGAAGGGAGGTCAGATCTTAACTGTTGTAGGTTGTTATCGTCCCCCCTCTGCAACACCCGAAGCTCTGTCCTCCCTGACTGAATTCATAGGAAATTTAAAACACAATAAGATTGTTATGGCAGGAGATTTCAACATGGACCTTACCAAGTTCTGCCCATAGGGCCGCGTTTCATTGGCTAATGCCCATTTCACGTCACAGCGCAGCTACCAGGGGCGTGACCGTCTCACAAACAAAAGCTACAGTAGTATTAAACACATGCTAATTTACCCTGATGTAGGGCTGGGCGATATGGAAAAAATCATATATCACGATATGGACTTTTTTATTTCACAATAACGATATATATCACGATATAAAAAAAAAACTTTGGTCCAATTTTTTTCTGTACACACACATCGTGTTGTATATATACAACACGATGTGTGTGTGTGTACAAGAAAAATTTGGACCAAAGTTTTTATTTTATTTTTTATTTTATTTTACTACAGATACAGTTACAATTATAAGAATGTGACAATGGGCAGGTACTTGATGGTGACAGGCACCATAAACTCAAAACCACTAACTCTCCTTAATATATACGGTCCAAACTCAGACATCCCAGGTTTTTTAGGAAAATTTTTGACCTGATTCCAGATGACAGCTGTTCAAACGTATTAATAGCGGGGGACTTGAACTGTTATCTTGACCCCTTTCTTGACAGATCCTCTAAACGACCAGCAATAGAACTGGCGTCCACCAAACTTTTAAATAATCTTATCAAAACTAGGAATATGGTTGATATTTGGAGGGCTCAGCACCCTACGGGTAGAGATTATTCATTTTACTCTCATGTACACAAATCTTATACCAGGATTGACTACTTTCTAATAAGTAACAATCTCACCTCTCAAATTGCTGACTCTAAATATCATAACATTCTCATCTCTGATCATTCCCCCCTGGCTATGTCATTAGATCTCTCCCTTCCCAGGCAGGCTTATTCCTGGCGATTTAACGCAAACCTTCTCAATGATGATAACTTTATTAAAAACATAACCTCTAAATTAAAAGATTTTATAGACATAAACGATAACGGTGAAGTATCAGATTCCATTCTATGGGAAGCATTAAAGACAGTTATGCGTGGCGAAATAATCTCATATACCTCAGCCCTTAAAAAAAAAGAGAGAAACGTCTGTCTGAAATCACCTGTGCCCTCTCCAATTTAGAAAGAAAGTATCAAATCTCTGTATCACCAGATGACTATAAAGAAATACTTAAACTGAGATATGAATATAATGGAATTATGAGCAGCCAGATTAGTAATTTACTTTGCAAACTACGACAAAAAAAATTGAGCTTGGAGATAAGCCTGGTAAACTACTAGCGCTGCAGCTTAAGTGCGCCCAAGCCACAAGATCCATCTATAATATTAAGTCAAAAACCGGCACGCTCTTAACCAACCCTGCTGACATAAACAGCAGATTCAGAGAGTATTACGCCACGCTGTACTCGTCCGATAATAATGCAACACAATCAGATTTTAATAATTTCTTTGATTCACTCCTTTTGCCTAAACTAAATAAATCTGACAGAGACTACCTTGAGTCTGACTTGACGCTTCGAGAGGTTATAGACGCTATAAAATCACTTCCATCTGGCAAAGTTGCCGGGCCTGATGGTTTTGGGTCGGATTTTTATAAGAAATTCTGTGACATTCTTGCACCACTCTTGTTTAGAATGATGTCTGCATCAAAGAAGGATGGAAAACTGCCCAAAACTCTATATGAGGCTAACATTTCCCTTTTTCTTAAAAAGGAGAGGGATAAAACTGATCCTGCCAGCTTTCGACCGATTGCACTGCAAAATGTTGACCGCAAGATAATCACTAAAATCTTGGCCACTAGACTGAATAAATGTTTAGCATCTATCATCCATCCTGATCAGACTGGGTTTATCCCCGGCAGAATGTCTTTTTTCAATGTAAGACGATTACTTAATACTATATATCTTGACCATAAAAATACTAATGCCTCTATTCTGGCCCTTGATGCACATAAAGCCTTTGACCAGGTTGAATGGCCATATATGTTCGAATCATTGCGCAGATTTGGTTTCGGCGAGACTTTCATCTCATGGGTAAAACTGATTTATCTAGAACCTATGTGCTCCATCCTGACAAATAGTGATCGATCAGCTCCATTTCACTTGCAGCGCTCAGTTCAGCAGGGCTGCCCACTGTCACCAGCGCTTTTCGCTATTGCTTTGGAGCCACTTGCTGTGGCAATTAGGGCACACCCGCATATCGAAGGCCTTCATGTCGCCGGCGTTGAAACAACCATTAGTTTGTACGCTGACGATGTGATATTATATTTATATGACACAGTGAAATCGGTCCCCTTCCTCCTCGACCTGATTACATCTTTTAGTAAGATCTCTGGATACTCAATCAATTGGTCAAAGAGCGAGTTAATGCCTCTTTCCAACACATACCCATTGGGATTTTTACAAAATGTCCCATTCAAAGTAGTTGAAAACCATCTTACCTATCTAGGCGTTATTGTGCCCAAAGACCCAAAACATATATTTAAACTAAATTTTGCAAAGTTTATATCCGGATTAAAACTAAACATCGAATACTGGAAAACTTTGCCTGACTTCAAGCTGCTCTGGATGAAATTAAGCGTCTTCAGGAACAAGAGGATTTGGAACGGCTGAGAAGGCTGACAATTCAACATGCCTGTCATCCGGTGGTTACTGCACCAGTGCTTTGCACTCAAGCAGCCCTAGCATGTCCTAACTTTGATGCATCATCTGTGTCTATGCGGGTGCCTCTCACACCTCAACAGAAGGGGGCGCCTCAAGAACATCTACCGGAGGAAGAAGACGAGATCAATTTGAGTAAAAACTCCCTGATGAACTGTGAAGCAAAACCGATTCCAGTGGAGGAAGTGAAACTCTTGCTTCATCTTCAAGAAGTAGATGACGATCTTGGTGACTGTTTCTTACAGATGTTTGACACTGAACATGAAACTAAACCTGACACTGAACTTAAAACTGAACAAACCATAGTTCAGTCAGATGAGGACATAATAGACTTAGAAGAGCTAAAGGAGGATGACTTTGAACTAAGGGAATGTTTTTTATTTAGCTCTGAGGAAGAGGATGTCCCAGTGAGCCTAAGAGAGATGAAGCCACACGTGACACATTCTCCTGCTCCTTTATGTCCCGTTTCTGCCACTACAGAAATCAAAGAGAAAGTGGTGGTGGATGACATGGGACCGTCGCCTCAACCTAAAGCAAGAGATGGGTCTGAAGAAAATACATTTTCACTGTCTGTGAGAAATGAAGTGCTGCAGCCTTATATTGGACATGTTTCAAATGATTCTGAGTCTAACTGTCTCTACTCTGCTTACAGTGTGGCTGGAAACAGTGCTGTTGCAGCTGACATGGTGGAGCTGCCACGTGCAGAAAATGACAGTTTCCCTCTGGCTGTTATGAAGAGTATCCACTCTCCCACTGGCATCCTTGGTCATGATGTTGATGTTGGTTTGGTGTCTGTTAACAAAAATAAGTCTTATAGAGTAAGCCTAGACAAGCGTCGCCTGTTTGGCTTCAGAACATTTTAAGATAACATGACATTGATAATGTTAGCGGTTAGGCGGACTAGTTTTAATGATGTTTTTAGTCCGTTTGTCTGTTGCAACCGCTACATTGTTGCTCTCTAGGGTCCTATTTATTTTGCATGTGCGGATGTGAGATGTTTTCACCTGGCATCCACATCACCCCCATACAAAACACTGGTGGTGGAGGTGTTACATATCCTGAGGAAGCTGCCAATGTTGACACCTATAGTTTTTAGGCATGTTGACTGCAGTCATGCTTTTGTTGGTTAATTAGTCTGATTGTGATCAGGCTTGTGTGTGTTCAGCCAGGAACACCTGAGAGCCACGCCTATATATACTTCAAGTTGACTGTGCTTGAATGCGGAGTGTTGTGAGCTCAGAGTTTGGTTGCTTTGTTGCTGAGCTGTTTGAGTACTGTTTGGGTACTGTTTGAGTACTGTTTGGGTACTGTGGGGTGTTCTCCGCCCGCCCCTGTCAGGAAGTTTGATCTTCTGTCTAGAAGATTGTTGGTGAGTAGCTGATTGCTCATGTTTGGTCCTGACTGTGCTAGATGCACTTAAAGAGTAACTACTAGCTCATGTTTGGTCTTGACTGCTAGATGCACTTAAAGAGTGGCTACTAGCTCATGTTTGGTCTTGACTGCTAGTTGCATTTGTGTCAGCTCATTTGCTTGTGGAGTTTGACTGTGCTTGATGCACTTAGGAATGTTTGCTCATCTTTTGACTTTTGTTGTGCTTAGTGCACTGGGTAGCTGAAGGCTGCATTGATGACATTAGGATCCTGCTAATGATAATTGATATCAGGGATGCTGACCTGTGTGGTTAGTTTAAGCTGGTTTAACCAGGAACATTATTGAGCTTGGAGCTGTTTGGAGCTTTTTGAGCTGTTTGGAGCCTTTTGGAGCTTTTTGGAGCTGTTTGGAGTTTTTGTTGGTTTGCCTAATGACAGAGTGAGATCGGTAGTCCAGTTATATCGTTTTTCTTTTACCCCTAGGGTCCCCTTTTGGTCAGGTAGTCCGTCTCCAGATAGGCTGCGACGGCCCTGTTTATGGGTTGGGCTGATGCTGGGGACGTTATATTCTTTTTGGCTGACTCACTCTCGTCCACCATTTTTTTGCACTTTGTCTAATCTTTGCTTTTCCTGACCCTGTGCCAGAAGACGGTGCACTCCGCACCTGGAGGGAGGAGTCGGGGAGTTTTCCAATAAAGCTTTTTAATTTATCTTCTGCCTCCTTGTGTCTTGTGTCCCGTTTATGTGTTCGGCCTGAGCCAGCCGTAACAATAATTAAATGTCTTCTATTGTTAAAATAAAACAAATAAATCACATTCTGCTTTAATATTTAAAGTATGCCTGTTCTTCATAGCGCAGTGTTTTAGTGTTTTCAAATGTTGTAATCATTTATAGTTTTCTAAAGCAACACCGAAAGAACTAATTTAGATTTGCATAGTTCTGTATAATAATTTTATCAAAGAAGTTATGAACAAGCTTGTATCTTTCTGTTGTCACATTGTCCTAATATGCAAAATTCTAATAAATATTAGCAGTTTATTTTTTTACTTTCATAATAGTACAGATTAATTTTATACTACGTGTAGTATTTATATAAATTGTGTGTGTGTGTGTGTGCGTGCGTGCATGCGTGTGTGTGTGTGTGTGTGTGTTAATGCCGGTTACCCACTGCACAACTCGAAACGCGCCTGCCGTCCCCTTTTGGCCGCTGGTCACGGTCCCACTGAACCACTGAACACCGTCTGATGACGCCCACTAGGGGGCAGCAGAGGGAGGGGTCTCTGGCTTGTTTTCCGGGTTCAGTTGTTGTTTTAACTGCACCTCCGACGGTCTTCGATGAGATTAAAACTTTTTTTTATGTTTGGGGTGATCTACACTGGAGAGGACAGCAGCCTGTCAGCAGCAACTGTAAAAATGCCACGTTTATTACCGGAGTTTGGTTCCAATTCCTGGAGGCTCGATCCGGTGAGTTTAAAAAGTCCGAAAAAAGTCCCGTTGTGGTTGTGTAATCAGATAGCGAGGCTCTCCCGACTGTTTGCCGGATGCGTCGAGCCGCCAGAGATCAACATTTGGGACGTCTGCGGCTCGACGGCGACGCGCGCGTGCGTGTACAGGCTGCCCCCGCGCCGCTTCGATCACTTGAATCGCGCCGCTTCCTTGTTCGCCGTGACTCCACACGCGTCTCCTCCATAAACTTTGAATGTAAACCGGCCGCTTCGGCCGCTCGACAAAGGGGGTAGATGCCGCGGCTGTGAACAGAAATTGCTCATGGTGATACCACCAGGAGAGGAGGAGGCGCTGTCCGCGGTGCTGAATTCACGCTACTTTTTTACAGAATGCTGTGGTGCTGTCCACGGTGCTGTCCATGGTGCTGTCCATGGTGCTGTACATGGTGCTGTCCGCGGTGCTGAATTCACGCTATTTTTAACATAGTGCTGTGGTGCTGTCCACGGTGCTGAATGTGTTACATCGCCGAGTTTAAAGTGCGTAAAGGGTCATCTGCATAGCTATAAATACCAGGTAGACAATAGAAGCTTTCTCTTTATCGCACCTTATTAGTTATTAGTTATGCTCAACACTACAAATATTGCTGACCAGCTGACCCCTCCAATGAATTCAAGCCCCCCTGCCCTGACTGACTAACCCTTTCTGGGTCAAATAATTTACCGTCCTTCACTTCGATTTCCAGCTGTCACATCAGAGCTCATCATTTTCCACCAAACGAAGCATATCCCCCCCCACCACCACCCCACCCCCTCTGGAGTGCCATACGTATGTGCGGAGCAGACACACATCACACCTCGTCAGGACCATTCATTTATTGGCGCTGCTCTGCTACTTAAGCTAATTACTCCCGGTTTTTGTTCCTCATTCTGCTGCTTCCTTTGTCAATTAGCGCAGTCAGTAACAGCGGCTCTCTGGGATGTATGAATCTCAATAACAGCATGTAGATCATTTAAAAAAGCCCATAAAATGCATGTACAAAGGAAAAACTTCAGTAAGACAAGTTCCTGCAGATTTATCATGCCATTTTTGTCTCTTTATTTGTTGTAGCTCAACTTTAGGTGAGTCTACACAAGATCAATGAGCCTTACCTAGAAGGTCTTAGAGCCTTTATTTATTTATTTACTGTGGCAGATTTTTCATCAAGGCTTTGGGTTTGGAGAATTTACGCACACAGTAATGCTATAACACAGTGACAGTAAGTTTGAATGTCTTTCCATAGCATGCAGGCACACTCACCTCACTGGACATTCCAACTAACATCACAAGTAGAAACATGGCACTGAAGAGATGCATTCTTGGTGAAATGATAGCGTCCCAGTCAACACCAGTTCCAGCAGGTCTCGCAGCCCCCCACCTCTCTCCTCTGTTCTGGTCCCTTACTGGGGCGGTTTCTTCAGACACACAGGGATTCCTTTAATGCTGTGTGGGCTGTGCTCCAGCAGTCTCATCACCGGGATGCGCGGCAGCCCTCTCTGTGTGGCTCGGGAAAAGCGACCAGCAGCTTGTCTTGCCTGTGCAGCATAAGATCCGAGCTCACGCTGTCTGTGAGGAAAAAGAAGAAGAAGACGAAGAAACTATCCTCAGATGCTGTAAATTGTGCGCAGACAGCGGTCCCCCTCCCCACCTGCAAAATAACTGCGACCGGACTGGGAGAGAGATGGAAAGTTGCAGAGGTTGGAAGGTGACTGCTGTGCTTGCTCGGCGAGGACACTAGGAGCAGCACGTCTGTGTGCCACGAGTCCAGGAAAACAAGTGCAGGGCTCTGATAGAGCTGAGCCCGGCAGTGCACGTGCAGGTATATGTGTATGCTTGAGAGAAACACAGATGGATGGATGGATGGATGGATGGATGGATAATTGCATTTTAAAACAGCTGAAGGAAACCATGTTAAGCCAAAACATTGTGTGTTGTGATTGACTGTTACCTACTGCCCCCATCAAGTTTTATTTCAGTAGCTGTAAAATGCATTGCAGTTTGTTTCATTTAGGCTGAGGTTGATTTGCTGTTGCAGCCGCAGCTTGAACAGGGTTTACTTCAAAATGCATTCAGATGTAGATGTCAATCCAATGAAAGCTTTCTGCATCATTCGACTCCATTCAGTGATTCTTGAGATTTAAGAAAAGCAGTACAGAAAAACAAATGTGAACGCAAACGAAGAAAATAATGCAAAAAAACATTATCTCTCTGTCTTTGCCTTTGGCAGCAGGCGGTGGAACAGAGTTAATTGAATAATGAGTTGGGTTTCTGTTAAGCAGCCTCTTCTATGAGCCAGCCATGTGAGTTTTTGTAATTAATTATTTTTAAAAAAGCCTGCAGCTTATTGGGATTCTGAATTGGGAAAATAAATGACACAACCTGTGCTGCCCATATCAGAGTTGTAGGTGTTTCGTGTCCTTGGGTGTCCTGAAAGGCACTTTTAAATAAAATGATGATGATGATTATTATTATTAGTTGAAAATAATGTGTGCATTTAAGGTCATAACGTTGTGAGATGTATTTCTCAGGGTACTTTGTATATTTTGAATTACTCTTAGCTACTGCCACATCATATTATAGCACAAAATCTATAAAACCAAACAAATATTGTCTTTGTGTTTTCCATGGTCAGTTGGCTATTGAGGTCATTTTGAACTGGCTCTATACGTTAATCAGTTGTAATTGTACATGTATTACTTACATTATGCAACTCAAACTAGAGTAAATCTTTAAAGGCAATATTTTAAATAAAATGATTGCACAATGTGTAGATGCTTAAAATATATGCATGTTGGCAGTTTCAGCTACAGTAACACCAGATTTTTAATTTAATTTCTCCTAAATCAATAGAGGTAAAGACATATTTTGTGGTCTGTATGCTCAGTAGGTTGTGGCAGCAATCTTGAAATGAACTGACTCAAAAGTTGCTCTTGTACATTCATTGATTATTTTCCAGAAGTTTCATTCAAATACATTCATTGCCTTTGACAGCATGTGATGACTTAGGAATACACGGAATTTAAGAAGTGATGGTGCACCAATAAAATGCATATTTCTGTCTCAGACCCATAATTTGCTGTATCTACTTATATTTAGGTGCATAATACAAGACAGTGACGTATTACCTGACAAAAGCATCAGTATGTTTTTGTTTTTGACACAGTAGAAGCACAAGCTGATCACAAAAATAATTTAGAATGATGTCATCCCAGAAAAATTCAGTTCCCCCGTTATTGCTCTGTTTGATTTAGCAGAGTGTCGAACGTCTCCACTTCTGCTGCCCTGACTGGCATGGTGCACACCCCTCTAGTTTCACGGGAAGAAAACAGGACACGAGCAGATGAGGTGAGTAGGGAAATGGAGCAGGAGAGAAGTCAAGTGTGAGAATCATAGACAAATCAATGGCAACAGTTACTCCTACCTTCCTCTGATGTTGCTTTTGCCACCATTGCTGTATTATAGTGTGCCACCTAGAACAATGTCTGCTTGAACGTACAATAAGCATGAAGCTAATCAAAAGGACTACAGCTGCCAAGATGAATAAAACTGAAGTTGAGTCATTGCATGGGGCCAGAGTTGACTGAGATGAATGGTCATGCACTCCTTTTTTCTTCAGCTGCTCTAGTACTTCTTCTTTTTAGCTCTTAGAAACAGAGGCCACTGATGAAATAACTTTGAGGAAAATACAAACAAAGCATGACTCGTTTTGTCATAGATAAAGTAATCTTCTATTTATATTCCTGAGTCAGAAAGACTTTTTTTTTTAAGGAAGCCTATTCTGCCTCCACATGATTTTATCTTTTATCGTGGTTGATATTATTATTGATTTTACTTGATTTTATCACTTGTTTTATTTATTTATTTATTTTTTAAGCAGGCCTATTCTGCCTCCACATGATTTTATCTTTGATCTTGGTTGATATTATTATTGATTTTACTTGATTTTATCACTTGTTTTATTTATTTATTTATTTTTTTTAAGCAGGCCTATTCTGCCTCCACATGATTTTATCTTTGATCTTGGTTGATATTATTATTGATTTTACTTGATTTTATCACTTGTTTTATTTATTTATTTATTTTTTAAGCAGGCCTATTCTGCCTCCACATGATTCTGTCTTTAATCTTAGTTGATATTATTATTGATTTTACTTGATTTTATCACTTGTTTTATTTGCTGTAGCACTTTGAGATTTTTATTAATGAAAAGTGTGGTATAAATTGAATTAATTATTATTATTATTATTATTATTAAAGCCAAGAGAAAATAACAAAAATCACCTAAGAGTGCACTGCTGGTTGTTTGAGGGTCATGTTTGATTTGAGCTAAGATTGTGCTTTATATCTATTTTATTCATATGCTACCAAATATGTTTCCAAGCGTACACCATGCGCATATTATTATGTCTAACAACCATCAGTTTAACTATGTTTGTAAACTGTGTGAGTGTTCTAACATGTTGTTTGTGGAAAAGTAAAAAGCTTCAGTATACCAACAGTTTAGATGAGACTATTTTTTCATTGAGCCACCCTATCGAAGCCCACGTTTAAAGAGAATTTCCGTTTTCAAGATGTGACGCTCCAAAGAGAGCAAGTTCAAACACAGTCCTGGAGTAGGAGCTGCTTTGAGTCACTATCTGTGTTTACTGTTAAACAGTGACTTGATTATAGATCAACATACAGCCATACTGAGACAGTCAAACTTAATTTTGTGCAGTCAGAGTGTACAGGTTGCTCCATCCATTGAGGAAACATTACAGAGCTTATGGTTGTTATTGATCTGTGTAATGTAACTGTTGCTGCCAGTGTTGCTGAGTTATTATACAATAAAAGCGAGACACCGTATGCTTTTTCTAAGTGAATCCAAAATGCTGAGTCTGGATTAGTTTGTTTGATGGGCACGTGGAACATCTGAAGCTTGTTTAGTTTACCGTCTTTGGCTTTTAATATTAAAACTCTTTGCATGTTAACACAATAAACAATATGTCTTTACACAAAGAGGGTGATATTAACCCAAAACCTTCCTTGAAATATCACTTAATGTACATCTGAGCAAACAAACAGGCTCTGTGGAAGCACATTAATCTCACACTTGAACAACCTTGATGAACATCTAATTTGCTTTCATGGGTACAAACAACAACAACTAATTTGTAATACAATTTTCACACAGATGGACCGCTACAGCTTACTATCCACCCACCTAACAAGTTGTTGTTTACTGTAGCAGCTGGAAATAAACTCCCAGATTGTAATTTAGGATAGTTCACAACAAACATCTGGTTAATGTAAGCATTTTTTTACATTATCTAATCAAATTGAAGGAACGTTTATCTCCTGCTGCCTTCAATGACAGTATTTTATATCGCTAAGATTGATAGAGTTCTAATCATTTTAATCAGAGGTTGAAAATAATACATTTGTGCAATGTCATGCAATATTGCAATATGTGCAAATCGTATTGTGTATGATTCTCAGCTGCTGCCTCATCACGTTTTAGTTCAGTGTCAATCAACGCCAATTGGATGGATTCCACATAAATAAAGTTCTGAGCAAAGAATTTTTGTGAGCTCTCAGCATTCAGATAATGTGTTGAGGAACAGTATTTATTTATTCATTCATTTCAAATTTAAAAGAAGACAAAAAACTATTTACAATTCCACGTAAAAAAAAACAGTACATGAAATGAAAGGAAGCAGTAGAAGATAAAATCTTATGTCTGCCCCTTCTTTAGCAAAAGTAATTCAAACAATCAATTCAAACAACAGTAATCCACAAAAAAATACACAATAACTCATCATACTTTACTATACATACATTTTGATACAAACCAATTTATATATATTTTTCCAGAAACCGAATTGTATTCATTTACTTAAACAAAGTCTTAGTTTTTGCAACTTTAATATCATTTTCTAAACCATTCCATAGACCTATTCCATAAATTATAGTAGACCTACTCTTTAAGCTAGTTCTATGTTGTGGCATAACAAAAATATATGTACCCTTAAGATTGTAAGTACTCCTTCTTTTTACAAAAAAAAAAACGTTTGGATATTTGAGGGTAATGTGAAGTTCTGAGCCTTGTACAGTATTAAAAGAATATTATAGTCAACCAGATCATAAAATTTCAGTAATTTCAATTTGCAAAACAAAACATTTGATGGATGGTATTTAGTATTTAGCAGCAACTACTGTACTTCAATACTGTATTAGGCAAATTGCTGTAAAAAATATTTGTGTTCTAACCACTTAGGGGTTTGTAAAGTCAGCTGGCTGTGGCAGCCATTTTAAATTAAAGGATTCAAGGTTCTTTATTTGTCATCACACCACATGTGGTGCACGTTGTGGAACGAAATTGTGTACACAGGGTTCCAGTTACATCCAACCAAAGTATAAAATGTAAAAGAAAACAGTAAATCTGATTACAGAAAGACTCACAGACACATGTAAACAGATATGGACAAAAACTCAATGGCCTGACTGACTTTTGACAGTGGGTGATAAAAGTGGCAACACGTGAGACACATTAGTGAATTGGTAGCCACTCATTGGGACAAAGACTCAAGTTCTTTCAGCAGAGTGCAGAGACAGAAAGGCGTGAAACTGTCTGTAGCTGCTACAGGACGAACTAAACACGGCTTTTCACACCTGTTTTTAACCGTAGCACTTTATTACTTGCACAAGGACAACTCGGGTTACTTTTCCCATTCGTAACGGTACAGCACGACTTGACTCGACTCAGCACGGTTCCAAGGCTTTTCCATTAGTAGTGGTATGTGGAACTGATCCCTTTTTTCAGAACCCTTTTCTTTGTGGTACCAGCCGGGCCAAGCAGGTACCAAAACGTGACGTCAGAACACTGTCGGCCACTGATTGGTCAGGGGGTGGAGTCACTGGCTGTTTGAGAAATTTCACAACATTTAATCAGCCATTTGCAATTACCGGTGTTCGAACTCGAGGAGCGGCTGAACCTATTTTAAAGATTTTAAAAACAATAATGACAACGCCGTCGTCTAATGCTGAAGTGCAGGCATTTTTTTTGTGCTTTGTGGCCGACAACAAAATTCTCTCTCTTCTACAAAATCTTCCGAATCATAACTATGGACTTCAATTTGGCCAGTTGGTCCCTCAACACAACTGATAACATTTCTTCAAAGAGAAGACAGGATGTAGGTGAGCCGATTTTCCCTGTTGGCTCTCACACAGCTGGATATCTCATCGACTTGGAAGACTGATGACGTGTCTATCTCTGCTGTCATCTGTGGATCTTAAGGACGCATATTTAATTGGATTTATGATAACTGGTTCCTGCTTTTTGGATGGTTCCTGGTCTATCAACACACAAGGAAGACGTCGGCGGCAAATCTGGACCTGGTCAGGCTGCCTGCCTTACATGATGGCTTGGTTCATGTCTCGAGAAACCAGACTTTTGGCTGAATGGATTAGATCTTGGGGATTTTCTCAGGCACGTTCCATTGGTGTGGTCATTTTAATTTGGACATTTTGGAAGCGAGTGGACCGACACAGACTGAAGGTAGATGTCATTAAAGTTCTGCCTGTTCCCAAAACAATCGTGTTTATCTGACATTCGGCTCCCCGACTGGCCTTGATAGGCCGTCTTATCTCAACACGCCTGAGAAGTTTTGTAAACCAGATGCTCTCATCCCCCTCCCAAACCTGCTACTGAGGAATTCCACTGACTTTTCAGAGGAGCACAGCTGAATAAACATTCTGTCATCATTTCAGGACTCTCGCCTCTGGCCGATCTTGGCGGCTCCCCCGTCACTATGTGCTTGTGTGCGAGACTTTTTTTCATTACCACATTTTTGACCTTCAAACTGAGGTCAAAAATGTGTTAGGAATTGTTTTAGTCTCCAAAGCCTATGTGTTCTTTTTCACCACTTTTATTGTCTGTCCAACAGATCTCACTTGTAAATGAGTCTTCGAGGCTCAATGTGACTTGTCTGTTTGAATAAAGGTTGAATGAATATGAGATAATTGTAATAATCTTTATTCTTTTTGATTTAACAGAAACTTCGAAAATAAATTCTCCCCCTGTACTGAAACCTGTTTCAGGGTCTTACCACCAGTATTACTGCCACCAGCTGGTGAGGCGCACAACGTCAATTTGAACCCCTCCCACTGGAACCGGTACTGAAAGCATAATGGAAACACAATGTGTACCGTACCGAGCCGGGTAGAACAGTGCTGTACCGGTACTAAAGGTTCTAATGGAAAAAGGGCATTAGATTTGTTAAAAGGAGTTGCATTCCATGCTGTACACTCGTCATGACACATCTTTACCTGACGTGATCTTTCCTAAAAGAAGTTTAAGGTAATTCGTTGTTCCCAAACAGCAAGTTTTTGCTTGGATCAGGGAAACATGAACAACGTAGAGAGGCCACAGCCTGGTAGATTTTTAAGGAAAGTGATGCTACAAAGAAACGCATCGACACACCTGCCCATCCATTTCTTCCATTCAGTGTCTATGTGCAGGCTTTCCTTAGTTCTGCTCCTTTTTGTCTTTCCTACAGAACATGGGAGGTACAGATGTCCCCATGTTGTGCTAAACAGGATAAAAAGATGATGCATAAAGCAAGAGTAAAGACGCATGAGGCAACCAAAGTCCACATCGCCCACAGCAAGAGAAATCAGCAGCCATTTGTTGTAGACATTTTTCTTTACTGCTTTTTTCCTGCTCCATTGAAGCTGTGGCAGCTTCCTGATTTTTTTTTTTGTGCATTCTGTTTATTTTATTTATTTTTTCTGTTTCTCCTGGAGAAGACTGCCTGTGCTGTAAAGTTCCTGAGCATCACAAGATTTCACTTTCCACTGCCACACTCCAGAGAGCGAGTGCAAATGGGTGTGAGGGAGTGTCGGTGCCAGTGAGTGCAGCATGTACACCGAGGTGCGACAATCTCCCAAGAAAACGTTGAAGTAAAGCTTTGATGTAGGTATGCCTAAAAATAAAAAATAAAAAAAGCGGGGCCAGGTTTGCTCCATTAGAGATTTCAAGAAAGATGTTTTCGTTTTTTTTCTTGCTAATAACTTGAAGCACACATCTTCACTTCTTTCCCTGTAGAGCAGGAGTCCTGTAGCAAGAAAATAGGAGCCAGAGATGATGTGATCCTGAAATCTAAAATGAACTTGAAAAGGAGAAGAAAGGAGAATGCACTATTCATTACCTCTGAGATGTTTTAGCGCTCCGACCAGTAAAATGTGGGACGTAAAGAGAGGTACTAAAATGCTCCTGAAAGGGATGAGGGTCTTGTGTCTTCTCTTAAAGTAGCTGGCAGACCTCCTCTCTGACAGAGACTGTAGTTCTCTCTCAACTTTATTTTCCAGCAGTCATTTGAACTGACAGCTACAAGCAAATGTAATGTATGTCTCAGCTTGATATCTCCCGGTTTGTGACATTCGTTCTACAGTGTTATTATGAGTTTAGGGGAGGGAGGCCAAGATAAAGAGCTCGACACTAGTGGGATAAAGGAACGGTTTTACATAATTAAGCAGATAGAAGTGATTACAGCAGCTTATCCATAGAGCACAAACTGCACATACTCTGTCTCATTATGAAGTCAAAGACTACAAACTGTCGCTGATGGCTCAATTACAGTTTCACCGTGGAAAAAAACGCTAGAGCCATTACAGCAATTCACAAACCTTTTCTTGATCACAGTCATCAGAAGAGGTGCGTTTCTTTCCTCCCTAATTTTTCTATTATCTTTCTACTCCTTTCTGTTGTTATTATATGCTTACGCTGCTGTCTTTTGCTTCTGACAAAACACGGATCCATCGTTTGCTTCTGCTGTGGCCGTTGTAACAAAAGGAAAGGGAGCGAAACGCACATGTTCCTATTAAATATCTTGTGTGTGCCCCCCAGTCTTCAAATGCTCACTCGGGTCTCTTGCAGGGCTTTAACTTGTGTTTAGTCATTAGAAGCTGAGGTTGTCCCTCCGGCCTCCACAAGCTGCACAGAGGTGGGCCAGCCAGCACCTAAGTGTGGACTCAGCAGTTCTTGGAAGTTTAGTGTCAGGGGCCAGGCAGAAGGGTTTTTATTCTCCAGTCTGCTTCTGCATTATTGAATCATGTGACTGCCTAAAGCCGGAAACTGGACACATCTGAGAGGCAGCGTGCAGATTGGTTAAATTAATATTATTTTTAGTGGAGTTGGGTTGAAAGAGAGGAGAGAAGGGACACTGGCACGACTGGGTCATTTAGAAAGAACAGTACAGTATTTTCTTTGTGTCCAAGTAGTTTATCTCTTTGAGGCACTCGGTTATATGTGACTGGCCACAGCAAAACCAGGAACAAGTCTCCCCTGGGTCATTTTGAGTTATTTACAGAATCTGAAAGTGTGGGTTCTAAGCTATCTGATGATGCCAAACACATGGCACTCAAAAAAAAAAAAATGAAGAAGATACAGCCATTTCAATGTTGGCAATCTGCATATAAGATATGGGAGAACTTGAAGCTTTTATTGATTTTTTCCAGTTTGAGTGTGAGAGACTTGTTCCTGGTTTTGCTGTGGCCAGTCACATATGTTGGCACATACATTCAGAAGCCCTGACTGATATTATACTACACAATCCTGCACACACACTTGCCTGAACATGTAAAACACACATACAAGCAACAAAACAAACAAATCACACATACCCTGTGCTCCTTCCCCTGAAGGCCTTCATTAGATAAAAGGAAAACAGCTCTTTCCAGAGCTGCAGTGCAATTATTCAGCGTAGTCGAGCATGTCTCTGTGTGACAAAGCAAATTGCTTTTTCAGTTTGCTGTTCCCGATACAGATAGAGCTTTCAAAATCTAAGGGGAAGCCGCGCACCACTGCTCTCAATGCTGCGAGAGATACCAACAGTTATTCAGCCCCTCTGTGTGCGCCCGTGTTAATTCATCAGAGGGCTTTATACATGCATGTGTGCACGTGTTAGCACTGTGAAGGACACTGATGCATGACAGTCAGTATTTCTTATTGCAGTTTTTGTGAAACATGGCTTGATTGATGGAAAACTACAGTGTCTTGGTGTATGATCTGAATAAAAGAACTTCATGAACCGTACCTTCTTGTTTTACTGTTGTGAAAGCAGACTGGTAAATGAGACTCCTTCATGCTTCACAGCAGGATACAGGTGGTCCCCGACTTACGACGGAGTTCCGTTCCTACACCCGTTCATAACACAAAAATCGTCGAAATACACATACACACTGGCCGCCCAATATACACATAAATTTTTTGGTACAGTTACCAAGCACTTCGCCTATCCTAACACAGTACCCTACATAATTATAAAAAAAAACACATACAGTACATTTGGAGCCATAATGAAGAAAAAAAAGAGTTAATTTCTTACTGGGAGCTGGTCAATTCTTCCTCCGTCTGTTAGCATGTTAGCTCGTGCACCTCCGAGCTCCTGCAGCTTCACGTGGCCCACAGCGTTTACAGCAACGTCTGGTAGCATCAGGGCCGGCCCAAGGCATAAGCAAACTAAGTGGCTGCTTAGGGCCCCAGGGCCACTAGGGGGCCCCCTAAGTGGAATTGAATTTTTTTTTTGTAATGATTTCTATATTATTCTAAAATTGTAAGTTCAGCTTTTGCACATTGTTGCATACATTTACTTAGTTTTAAAAACGAATTATTCAACGTTAAATATCTTGTTATAACCATTTTGACGTGGTTTCAAGTAATAGTTCATTTACATTATTTAAGTACTTGTATTTTCTTGATATTTCTTATTTTATTTTGTCTGTTTTTGCACAATTTCATTTATTTTTATGTATCAAAGTTATTTTATCTGTTTGTTGTTCATCTTGCACTAAAAATTATTTTGAGCATTACTGGTGCAGTTCTTTGGAACCAAAGATAATAAACCAGATGACACTTTTGCTGTAAAATACATTGCATGGTGGCATTTTTTTCTTTCTTTCTTTTGTTACTTTTAGTAACATATGATATTTACATATAGGATAATGTAAACAGGGCTGTCAGAGATTAAATGAGCTTATGTTAGGTGGGTGAATGATCTGATCATCTGACTGTTGGTTGCAGTAATCCACATTATTAGCAGAAATAGAGGGCCCCAAACCAAATTTCGCTTTGGGCCCTATGGAGGCTTGGGCCGGCCCTGGTTAGCATATTAGCTCATTGCTCAGCTGTTGCCTGTCTGCCTCGTAAACCATAGATATCATATATAACACTAGATACCCCATAGCCTGCTCAGTGGCAGGATTTAGGGCGGCCATCTTGGAGTTGTCACCCTCGAACCTTGCTGCACCAAAACAACAGAGATGCCTCCGCATTGCTCGGCTTATTCGTGTTCAAATCGGAAAACTGTTGATGTCAGGGACCGGGGGATAACTTTTCACAAGTAAGATGAACATATTATTGTTAGTATTTTGTGAATGTAATATTACTGTACTGTATTTATGCCCACCATACAGTATATATGTATGCTGTATATATATGTGTGTGTGTATATATATATATATATATATATATATATATATATATATATATATATATATATATATATATACACACACATACGTGTGTATATATATGTATACTGTA
>JBBPBX010002696.1:34301-88351 GCA_038048925.1 Garcialebias charrua
ATATAATATATATAATATATATATAATATATATACTGTATATATATATATAATATGTGTGTGTGTGTGTATATATAATGTATATATATGTATACTGTAATTATTTGTGTGTATATATATGTATACTGTATATATTTGTGTGTATATATATGTATACTGTATATATTTGTGTGTATATATATGTATACTGTATATATTTGTGTGTATATATATGTATACTGTATATATTTGTGTGTATATATATGTATACTGTATATATTTGTGTGTATATATATGTATACTGTATATATTTGTGTGTATATATATGTACATATACTGTATATATTTGTGTGTGTATATATATGTATACTGTATATATTGGTGTGTATATATATGTATACTGTATATATGTATACTGTGTATCTAATATATGTATATGTACAGTATATATATATTTTATATACAGTATATATAAAAGTAATATATATAGTTATATATTTTTATATATATACTGTATATAGTTATATCAGAGTCAGAGTCAGAGTCAGAGAGTCTTTATTGTCATTTGCACCGCATGTGGTACATGAGATGAAAACGAGATTATGTACACGAGGTCCCAGTTACATCCAACAACAAATGAAAGAGAAAAACAGTAATAACATCTAGAACTAACTAAGAAAAGCATCAACTAGTAATACACAGCTAACTAAGAAAAGCATCAACTAGTAATACACAGCAGCACGAACATGAGTTTGTATGAGCAGATGGTCACAGATGAACACAGATGAATACAGCAACAAGAAAACAGATCAGCATCAGTATGATGTGATATTTTGCAGTGTTTATTTTTTATTTTATTTTTATTTATTCATGAGTCTAACAGCCTCAGGGTAGAAGCTGTTCCTCAGTCTAGTGGTTCTACACTTGATGCTCCTCAACCTCCGTCCTGAGGGGAGTGGGGCAAAGAGTGAGTGTGCTGGATGAGTGAGGTCTTTCATGATGCAGGTGGCTCTTTTCCTGCATCTGGAGGTGTAAATGTCTGTGATGGTGGGGAGACTGACTCCAACAGACTTCTGTGCAGCTTCAGAGTCAGAGTCAGAGTCAGAGAGAATTTATTGTCATTTGCACCGCATGTAGTACATGTGTTGAAAACGAGATTATGTACACAGGGTCCCAGTTACATCCAACAACAAATGCAAGAGAAAAACAATAATAACATCTAGGATTAACTAAGAGAGACATCACATCAGCTAGTAATACACTAAGCCCTAATGTAGTAGAAAAACATCATTATAAACAGCAGCACGAACATGAGCAGATGGTCACAGATGAACGCAGCAACAAGAAACAGATGGTCACAGATGAACGCAGCAACAAGAAACAGATCAGTACAGTATCAGTATGATGTGACATTTTGCAGTGTTTATTCTTATTATTTATTTATTCATGAGTCTGACAGCCTCAGGGTAGAAGCTGTTTCTCAGTCTAGTGGTTCTACATTTGATGCTCCTCAACCTCCGTCCTGAGGGGAGTGGTGCAAAGAGTGAGTGTGCTGGGTGAGTGAGGTCTTTCATGATGCAGGTGGCTCTTTTCCTGCATCTGGAGGTGTAAATGTCTGTGATGGTGGGGAGACTGACTCCAACAGACTTCTGTGCAGCCTTCACCACTCTCTGCAGAGCTTTCCTCTCTTCAACTGTGCAGCCTCCATGCCACACGTTGATGCTGGAGCACAGGATGCTCTCCACTGCACACCTGTAGAAGGAGGTGAGGACTGGGCTGCTCAGACCAGCTCGTCTCAGCCGTCTGAGGAAGTAGAGTCTCTGATGACCTTTCTTGATCAGGCTGGTGGTGTTGTTGCTCCAGCTGAGGTTATCATTCATGTGTACACCCAAGTATTTGTAGCTGGAGACCACTTCCACTGCAGACCCACCTATTTTCAGTGGGGCATGGGTGTGTTTGTTCCTTCTGAAGTCCACAATCATCTCCTTTGTCTTCTTCACATTCATGTGAAGATTATTCTCTTTGCACCAGCTCTCCAGGTGTTCCACCTCCTGTCTGTAGCTGGACTCATCATTGTTTGTAATGCATCCCACCACCGCTGTATCATCTGCAAACTTAACAATATGACAGCCTGGAAGTGTGGCTGTACAATCATATGTGAGCAGAGTGAACAGAAGGGGGCTCAGCACACATCCCTGAGGAGAGCCAGTGCTGAGGGTTATGGTGGAGGAGGAGAAGTTGTGGATCTTCACGGACTGTGGTCTATCTGTTAAGAAGTCTAGTACCCAGTTACAAATAGAGGGGCTTAAGGCCGGCGCATAGCTCCGCGCTTGAGCGAGCGCGGCGCCCCGCTGTGTGAGCGCCGTGAGGTCGCCGCTGCACAAGCCCTTTGAACGTTCACGCGAGCGCGCCAAGCTCCAATTTTACGAGCGCCTACGCGGAGCGCGGTGTCTGACCAATCAGCTGCACGCGGAGGGGGACTGAACTGACCCCCTCCGCATGCAGCTGTTCACAGAGAACGTGAGAAGAAAGCAGAGCACACGCTGCTTCACGCTGTGCTCTGCTGAGAACCCCGCACGCGCAGCGCGCGCGCGTGGCGCGGGACTCGGTCCAGCGCGGAGCTCTGCACCGGCCTTCAGTCCAAGTGTAGATAGTTTGTCTATCAGAGTTTGCGGGATCATGGTGTTGAAGGCAGATGTGAAGTCCACAAAGAGCAGACGCACGTATGAGTCTTTCTGATCCAGGTGGGTGAGAGCAGTGTGGACCACGGAAGAAATGGCGTCCTCTGTTGATCGGTTCTCACGGTATGCGTATTGATGAGGGTCCTCATTGATGTTGACGGTAGGGATGCACCAATCCACATTTCTCACTTCCGATCCGATACCGATACTTATTAACTCAGTATCGGCCGATACCGATACTTTTCCGATCCGATACTGTTCAGGTATGTGACTCTGTATACTGAAACTTTTGCACCCAAACTATTCATTTTAACATTGTGTGAGATAAACCCAATGAAGACACTTTTAAGCCTTACAATAAGGAACCCACAGACTTTAACAGCACACAGGACAGGAGGCAATTATACCACACACATGTCCTCCTTACTCATGGTGCAGCTGAAAAAACTAAAAAAGTGTTAAGCATGATGGGAAAGACAACACAGCACTCCCCTTAACCAATAAGTCAGAGTCAGAGTCAGAGAGAATTTATTGTCATTTGCACCGCATGTAGTACATGTGTTGAAAACGAGATTATGTACACAGGGTCCCAGTTACATCCAACAACAAATGCAAGAGAAAAACAATAATAACATCTAGGATTAACTAAGAGAGACATCAGCTAGTAATACACTAAGCCCTAATGTAGTAGAAAAACATCATTATAAACAGCAGCACGAACATGAGCAGATGGTCACAGATGAACGCAGCAACAAGAAACAGATCAGTATCAGCATGATGTGACATTTTGCAGTGTTTATTCTTATTATTTATTTATTCATGAGTCTGACAGCCTCAGGGTAGAAGCTGTTCCTCAGTCTAGTGGTTCTACATTTGATGCTCCTCAACCTCCGTCCCGAGGGGAGTGGTGCAAAGAGTGAGTGTGCTGGGTGAGTGAGGTCTTTCATGATGCAGGTGGCTCTTTTTCTGCATCTGGAGGTGTAAATGTCTGTGATGGTGGGGAGACTGACTCCCACAGACTTCTGTGCAGCCTTCACCACTCTTTGTAGAGCTTTCCTCTCTGCAACTGTGCAGCCTCCATGCCACACGTTGATGCTGGAGCACAGGACGCTCTCCACTGCACACCTGTAGAACGAGGTGAGGACTGAGCTTCTCAGACCGGCTCGTCTCAGCCGTCTGAGGAAGTAGAGTCTCTGATGACCTTTCTTGATCAGGCTGGTGGTGTTATTGCTCCAGCTGAGGTTATCATTCATGTGTACACCCAGGTATTTGTAGCTGGAGACCACCTCCACCGCAGATCCACCTATATACAGTGGGGTGTGGGTGTGTTTGTTCCTTCTGAAGTCCACAATCATCTCCTTCGTCTTCTTCACATTCATGTGAAGGTTATTCTCTTTGCACCAACTCTCCAGATGTTCCACCTCCTGTCTGTAGCTGGATTCATCATTATCTGTGATGCATCCCACCACAGCTGTATCATCTGCAAACTTAACAATATGACAGCCTGGATGTGTGGCTGTACAATCATATGTGAGCAGAGTAAACAGAAGAGGGCTCAGCACACATCCCTGAGGAGAGCCAGTGCTGAGGGTGATGGTGGAGGAGGAGAAGTTGTGGATCTTCACGGACTGTGGTCTGTTTGTTAAGAAGTCTAAGACCCAGTTACAAATAGAGGGGCTTAGTCCAAGTGTGGATAGTTTGTCTATCAGAGTTTGGGGGATCATGGTGTTGAAGGCAGATGTGAAGTCCACAAAGAGCAGACGCACGTATGAGTCCTTCTGATCCAGGTGGGTGAGAGCAGTGTGGACCACGGAGGAGATGGCGTAAGAGAGTGGATTATAGCTGGAAAACATATTTAGTTGGAAAACTAAAAAAACGCTAAGCATTATGGGAAAGACAACAAAATCCACTCTCTTATTGGTTAAGGGGAGTGGCTATGTTGTGTTTCCCATCATGCTTACGCTTTTTTAGTTTTTTCAGCTTTAGCTGGACAAACTATTGGTTATAACTATTGGTTATAATGGGAAAGACAACAAAATCAACTCTCTTATTGGTTAAGGGGAGTGGCTGTGTTGTCTTTCCCATCATGCTTAGCGCTTTTTTAGTTTTTTCAGCTGCACCATGAGTAAGGAGGACATGTGTGTGGTATAATTGCCTCCTGTCCTGTGTGCTGTTAAAGTCAGTGGGTTCCCTTTTGTAAGGCTTAAGAGTGTCTTCATTGGGTTTATCTCACACAATGTTAAGAAGTGCAGTCACAGAATGTGATTGAACACAAGTGCTCTTTGAAGCTGGATCGGAAAAGTATCGGCAGGTTTGATCCGATACCCGATACTTAAATAATGCTGGTATCGGATACCGATACCGATACTGGATCAGATCTGCCCCATCCCTAGTTGACGGTTGCCTTGATGTGGGACATGACCAGTTTCTCAAAACATTTAGCGACTATCGGGGTGAGGGCCACCGGTCTATAGTCATTCAGACCAGTCACTGTGGAGCTCTTTGGGACTGGGATGATGGTCGCGGTCTTCAGGCAGGTGGGAACTAACTCCAGTGCAAGTGAGGTGGTGAAGATGTCAGCCAGCACCTCACAGAGCTGGTCCGCACATTCCTTCAGAACTTTCCCTGGGATGTTGTCTGGTCCGGTTGCTTTATGAGGATTAATCTTTCTGAGACTGCCTCTCACTTCTGCTGCGGACACCCTGAGATGCTCTTCATCTGGTGATGAGGTGAGTCTGGTGCTAGCTGGTCTGTTTGGATCATCAAAACGTGCATAAAACTTATTGAGGGCATCAGGCAGAGATGGGTCCCTGGGGCATTGTTTGTTTTTGCCTTTGTAATCTGTTATGCATTTAATACCCTTCCACATGCTCCGTGGGTCTTGTGAGGTGAACTGTCCCTCGATCCTCTGTGCATACGTGGCCTTGGCCTTCTTAATGCCATCCTTCAGTTCATTCCTGCTCTTTCTCAGTTCCACTTTATCTCCTGACTTGAATGCAGTGTCTCTGGCTGCTAGTAAGGCGTGAACTTCTTTATTTAACCAGGGTTTCCGGTTCGGGTAGGATTTCACATATTTTTTTATGGAAACATTCTCAGAGCATGTACTGATGTAACCCAGGACTGAGGAAGCGTACAGTTCCATGTCCACTGAACTTCCATCAGTGGCCGCTTCCCTGAAAACAGACCAGTTTGTCCTCTCAAAACAGTCTCTCAACAAGGGGGAACTATCTTGAGGCCAGATTGTTATTTGTCTTTGTTCCGGCTTGGACCGCCTGAGTGGAGGGAGTTCTCTTGGCGCCAGGATCAGAGACTCGTGGTCGGAAGATCCGAGCGCTGGGCGTGTCTTCGCCGTGTATGCCCCCTTTACATTTGTGAAGACTTGGTCGAGCGTTTTATCTCCTCTCGTAGCTGTGAAGACGTTCTTATTGAAGGCTGGGAGGGAGACTTGAAGATCAACGTGATTGACGTCCCCGCAAACAATGAAAAGCCCCTCAGGATATTTACACTGCAGCGAGGTGAGTAAGTCATGAATCTCTCCCTGGGCGTCATTAGCATTAGCATCGGGGGGTATGTAAAAAGCTGTTATTAAAATCACAGCATGGTCGCGCGGAAGATAATGCGGCCTACATCTAACTGTGATCAACTCCACGGCAGCTGAACAAGCTCTTTTTATCACAGCACAGTTCGTGCACCAATCTTTGTGTACGTAAATACAAACACCGCCGCCTCGCGTTTTCCCCGTAGTCTCGATGCACCGGTCCGTTCTGAAGAAGAGCCGGTCGTCCAGCTCGTAAACTGAGTCTGGAGTGTCTTCAGAAATCCACGTTTCAGTAAGACAAAGCACGGAACATCTTCTCATCTCCTCCGACGTGGTCACCCTCAAACGAAGTAGATCCATCTTGTTGTCGAGTGAGCGAACGTTAGACAGAAAAAGAGCCGGCATCGGGGGTTTACCGGTTTTAGCGTCTGCCCGCATTCTCGTCATAATTCCTGCACGACAACCCCTCTTCTTTCCACGAGAGCATCGCTTTCTTTTCTTTCCCCTGGAGCGCATCTGCTTCCAGAAGGACGTTTTTAGCAGGTCCAATCTTCCGAGTTCTGATTTGAGTTCGTTGCTGATTTCAGCTGTGCCCTGTGGTAAATCCGCTCCGATTCTTAACAGATCAGTTCGGCTGTAATTCACCCGCAAAAAACGCGCAGAGTCAGGTACAAAAACACTATTAAAATTACTAAAAACTAGAGATGTTCCGGGAACTCGTGAAGCTGCGACTGCACTGAGCGCGGCCATCTTGGACAGATATCAATATCAACTAAGATCAAAGATAAAAATCATCAAGAGACAGAATAGGCTTGCTTAAAAAGAAAAGTATTTAAGCCTTGTATTATGTTCAAATTTACGAGCTCTCAATAAAATCCTTGCTGCACTGTTTTGAATATATTGAAGCTTCTGAAGGTTTTTGCCAGGGATTCCAATAAACAGGGAGTTGCAGTAGTCGAGCCTGGAGGAGACAAAGGCATGGACGAGTTTCTCAGCATCAGAAAAAGTCAGAGATGGGCGAAGTCTGGAGATGTTTCGAAGATGGAAGAAGCAGGTTTTAAACAGATGCTTAATGTGATTTTCAAATGTAAGATGAGAGTCCATTTTTATTCCAAGATTTGTAACAGAGGTGGAGAGGGGGATGTCTTGTCCAGAAAAGGAAATTGTTGTTATAGTTGATGTTTGTACCTGGTGAGGGGTGCCAATCAGTATGGCCTCAGTCTTGGAGCAGTTTAATTGAAGAAAGTTCTGATTCATCCATGCCCTTATTTCCTCCAGGCAGGTAGAGAGGGAAGTGAGTGAAGATGGAAATGGGGAAGATGAGGATGCTCCAGTCCTGATGTAAAGCTGTGTATGGTCGGCATAACAGTGAAAAGAAATGTTGAACTGATTAATAATTTGACCTTTCATTCATTCATTCAACCTTTATTTAGTCAGGTAAATCTTTTGAACCTCATGGGCTCATTTACGAAAGCGACCTGCTAAAACTAAAGAACAATGAACAGCAATGGTAGAATTTCCATAAACAATAAACAAACAAACAATAAACAATAGAAAACAAAAGAGAGAAAAAAAAAAAAATTTTTTTTTTTTTTAACAAAGTATCAAAAAACTAGCAAAACATTATAAGGTAGACGTATAAAATCAAAGACAGGAACAAATCTGCATTGGTTTTTGCCAGGATTCCAACAGATTCTGAAAACCATTTAGAGAAGTCAAGGTCGAGAGCTTCAGATCTTTTTGTAAGATATTCCATGAAGCAGGAGCGGAGTAGGAGAAGGCCCTTTTTCCAAGTTCAGTCCTCACTGACGGAACACTGCAGGTAATCATGTCCTGAGAGCGCACGCTGTAGCTGCACTCACGCAAAGACATGTAGGAGGAGATGTATGAGGGCAGCAGACCAAGAAGTGATTTAAAGATGAAAATGTACCAGTGGAAGAGTCTGCGTGAGGTTAATGATGTCCAGTTAACCAGTGAATACAGGGTGCAGTGGTGGGTACGATAATCACAACCAGTTATGAATCTTAGTGCACCATGATAGACAACATCCAACATCCGCAGGGTGCTTGTAGGAGCATTCATGTAGAGAATGTCACCGTAATCAATGGAGGGAAGGAAAGTCACAGATACAAGGCGTTTCCTAACATTCAGTGATAGACATGATCTGTTTCTGAAAAAGAAACCCAGTTTAACTTTCAGTTTCTTCACTAGGTTTTCCACGTGGAGTTTAAAAGAGAGATGTGAATCGATCAGGATACCCAGATATTTATAGGAATCAACAAACTCAATAGGGACACCATTTGAAGATAAAATCAGAGGAGGATCTGCTGGAACCGCCTTCCTATTTGAAAAAAACATCCCTTTTGTTTTATCAGCATTTAGGACAAGTTTGAGACGGAACAAATCTGACTGGATGATGTCAAAAGCGGATTGCAGTAACTGGAAAGCCTTAGCTACTGTTTTAGCTCGGCAATAAACAACTGTATCATCAGCATAGAAATGTAAGGATGCATCAGGGATGCAGTGACCTACATTAGCTATGTAGATTGTACGGGCGGCCGTGGTGTAGTGGTAAGGGGAGTCGTCTCCCGATCGGAAAGTTGGTGGTTCGACTCCCGGGACCCGCACCATGTGTCGTTGTGTCCTTGGGCAAGACACTTAACCCTGAGTTGCTCCCAGTAGGACTGGAAAGCACCTTGCATGGTAGTCTGCCGCCACCGGTTTATGAATGTGTGTAGCATTCAATATATGTGTAGCACTTTGAGATTTTCAGTAATGAAAAGTGCGTTATAAATTGAATTAATTATATTATTATTATTATTAAAGAGAGTGGGTCCTAAAACTGAGCCTTGTGGTACACCATTTTTAACTGTTAAATAGCTGGAAGAAGTACCGTTATGTTGAACACATTGCCGCCGATTGGAAAGATAGTTGGAAAGACCTAAAGGCAGCATGTAAAAGGAAAACAGCAGGGGCCCCAGAACTGACCCCTGATGGACACCACAGGAGACACAGACTGTCTGGGAAGTGGCATTGCCAAGACTAACACATTCCAGCCTATTGGAGAGGAAAGATTTGAACCAGTCCAGGACAGTGTCACAGAGACCGACCTCCACATGAAGACGGTGGAGGAGGATACTATGGTCCACAGTGTCGAAAGCTGCAGTGAGGTCAAGGAGGACAAGGATGGAGGGAGAACCAGTGTCAGCAGCCATGAGGACATCATTTGTAACTCTCAGCAATGCAGTCTCAGTACTGTGAGCTGCTCTGAATCCAGACTGGAACTTCTCATACAGAGAGTGTTGCTGTAGGTGGTCCTGCAGCTGAGCAGCAACTGCTTTTTCCAGCACTTTAGACAGAAATGGGAGGTGGGAAATTGGGCGGTAATTAGAAAAAAATGTCGGGATCCAAATTAGATTTTTTCAGAAGAGGCCTAATGATGGCAGTTTTTAGAGGCAGTGGAACATGACCAGATTGTAGAGACTTATTTATTATTTGTGTGATTAATGGGCTTATTGCAGAGTGATTGGATTTTATGAGAGACGAGGGGAAGGGATCCAAGGCGCAGGATGAAGGCTTCATTTTCTTCATGATGGCCTCCACCTCACTCTGAACAACCTCATCAAAGCTGCTCAGGGACCCAGAATGCAGATGGGTAGATGGCGAATGAAGATCAGGGAGGTTGTCGAGCTAAGATATGATAGTGTCAACTTTGTTTTAAAATGATGAAAGGAACAGGTTGCATTTTTGAACAGAGTCTTCAGGAGTTTGTTTAATGGGATTAAGCAGACGAGTTATTGTGGAGAAGAGCTGTTTAGAGTTTCCAGGGCAGGTGTTGATGATGTTAGAATATTTGGAGCGTGCTTTTTTAAGAGAATAGGTATACGCTTTCTGATGTTCTTTGTATGCCTGCTTATGTACAGAGAGACCAGATGATTTTACCCGTCTCTCAATAGCATGGCCAGTTGCCTTCATCTTGCGCAGCTCACCAGTGTACCAAGGGGCTGAACGGGAGAAAGACACCAGTCTTGTCTTCAATGGAGCATGTAGGCCCAGAAGCTCCTGGAGAGATTGGTTGTAGTAATCCAAAGATTCATTTGCAGATGAATGATTGACAGCGGTCTGGGCGTGAAGATCAGCTGACAGAGCATCAGGGGAAATGTTTTTAATGTCACGGAACTGGATAGGTCATTTTGGGTTTGAAGCAGGAAAAGATGAAGGCACTTCCAGGGAGATGACACTGTGGTCTGAGACACCCAGGTCATATACAGATAAGTTATTGTGTCAGTAATCACCAAATCCAGAGTATGCCCCCTGTTGTGCGTAGGGGCGTCCACATGTTGGGTGAGATTGAGAGAGTCCAAAAGAGACTTAAAATCTGTTGCCAGAGGGGAAGAGGAATTGTCCATGTGGATATTTAAATCGCCAAGAAAAATAGTTTTCACAGGGGAGGTGCAGAAAAAAGTGAGGAGGTCATGCATCTCTGAGTTAAATGAAACATGCGGTTTGGGAGGTCTATAAATCAATATAACGTTCATCAGGAGTGGGGCTTTGAAGTTGAAGGCCAAACATTCAAAAGAAGAAAAGTCCTGACAAGCCAGATGAGACAATTTTAAATTACTGCGGTAGATTACCGCCAGACCACCACCGCGGCCAGTGCTGCAGGCTCTCTGCAGATAACTGTATCCAGAGGGACAAACTCCATTCAGAGAACAATACACATCTGGTTGATGCCAAGTTTCTGTAAGATACATGAGGTCCAAGTTCTTCTCCAGAATGTGATCATGAATAAGACATGATTTGTTGGATAGTGATTGTACATTGAAAAGTTCAATTTTAATACCAGTTGGAACAGAAGTTTTTAGAAGAGGTTTAAGCCGACTGAAGTCCACTCCACGTTTCTCTTGCCACTTTGTGCGCTATGGACTACAAGAGACTACAGACACAGCGTTCAGATGACGTAATCGAGGTGCGACACGGCACGTGGCCCAAAGAGAAAGTATCGAGTCCGACCTAGCTATCTGAGAATAAGCCGTTTTCTTCCGAGAGCTTCTATGGATGTAACGAGGTCTACGCACTTGGGGTGGACTAGTTCCTGTTGAAAGTGCTTTACAAATAAAATGGTATGGTATGGTATGGTATGGTATGGTACGCAGAAGACCCACTTGTTTGATGGTGGAAACAGAAGGAGGAATGGAGCAGTTGTTAAATCCAAACAACTGCGAAGCGGAGTACGTCAACATCGACGAGCCGGTGGAAGCTAGCACAGAGCTAACCGCTAACAGCAGACCCACAGCTCCGAAAAAATATATACAAGAAGCAGTGAGAGGTAACTTTAATAAGCATTACCTTGAAGCGGAGCACAGGAGAGAATCCAGAACAGTCCAGATGACACAGGAGGTTGACAGAGGCAGCAGGTAAGCGAACAATAAATGCAGCTACGTCTCCAAACAAAATGCATGCTGGAGTTAACGGGAGGTTGACAGCCCAAAATTACGGTTAGACTAGTAAAGTTTTCTATCTAAGGAATCTAGCAAACACGTCAAATCTTGGCCTCGCTATAGTCTCCCATCCTGAACAAGCACAATGGCATCAGTGGTAAGGAAAAACTCCCTTTTAGAAGGAAGAAACCTCTAGCAGAACCAGGCTCAGGACAAGCGGCCATCTGCTTTGACCAGCAACGTCGGCAGAGCCACAGCGCACTCAGACAAGACAGGTGCTCTATCTCTTAATCACAGAAAGGTAGAAATGCCCAACAAGGGTTGGCGAAAAAACAGCAGAAAATAACAAGAAAAAAGTATGAGGAGCAACGGCAGCCTAGCCTGGCCCTCGCCTTCCTACGCAGCTCTGCTCAATTCTCATTTCCCTTCACTGCTCAGTCCGGGACTTCTCCCATAGACAACGATTTATCCGGCTGATTTTTGACTGGACCAATCAGAGAACAGAAGGGGCAGAGTTTTTGGCCCCTAACCCACGCCCCCACCTGTCCCAGCGCGCAGCCAGCGAGCATTCGCATGTTCTCATTCAAAGCGATGCAAAGCGATGCAGGACTGTTTTATATGTGACACAAATGTATTAATTTCCCCTTCTTAATCCCTTATCTGGAGTTTTCTTTTGTTTTTTTGGCCAAAAGTCAAGTGATCGCTCCCTCCTCCCTCCTCCTCCTCTCCCTCCGCTGATGAGGAAATGCCTCAGGTTGTCACGAGAGAATTAAACTCGGGTTTTACGTTGCTGCCCGAGTCCCATCAGATTTTCTGGTCTTCTGGTGTGCTGGACCAGCGATCCATGGTTTTATTTTATTTTTTTAGAACGTTTTATTAACATATAAACACAGAATATGCAGCGGCAGGCTGCAGCGAGAGAAAATGCTGCAGGAGGCGGAGCAGATGTCAAGTTCAACAGACCATGGGGGAGCAGCCATGGCTCTGAGCGGAGGGAGCAGAATGCTTTTCCCTGTTCAAAATTTTTCTAAGATCCAATGGTTTTGTTCTTCAGCAAAGGCCACGCCTCCAGCAAGAATAGATTCTTTATGGAGAAAGTCCAGACCCTAGTACAAAGCGAAGTGAAGGACAAGGGTCTGGTTTTAACCAGGCTAGGTCCATAGCCCTGCTCACAAAATTGATGTGGGAGAAGGTTAGAATGCAGAAAAGACATACCCAAAAGATCACAGAAGACCTGGTTACCTGCAAGTCCTTCTTTGATCGCAAGAAGCTCAAGAACAAACAAGAAAAGTGTTCACATCTCCAAGCTGCTTATGAACAATTAGCAATTTTATCTCAGAGCGTGCAAAAATTAGGTGAGGAGGGCATAAGGAATCCTCCACCATATGTCCCGTCTCAGACCTGTCCAATGGCGCCACCTGCTGGACTGTACCCAACCATGCACGTGACTGAAGGGAGAGTTCACATGGATGGGGGTGACGCCGAAGATGACGTGGAGAGGGACAAACTGCAGGAGTCAGGTGGAATGCAGAGCCGCATGGACGCACAGAGGAAGCATCGAAGCAGTCAGTATTTAGAAGATGACAACCAACAGCCAGGAACGAGTGCACTGAAACAAAGTTCCCATGATGGAGCTTCAACTGCTGAGTGGACAAACAATCAATGTGGAGGCAGGAAAAGTACAGCAAAAACCACACATGTAAGTTCTTCAGTAAACAAACAACAAAAACTGAAAGTTATGCACCATAACTCATGTTTCCTGAAGGAAGGGAACAAGGTGCAACATATGCTATGGGAATTGCGCCCCCGCACGATTACCTGAAGGAATACATTCACGCCTTTACGGCTAGGGCATCAGCGTTGCGCCAGAGGCCCCGCCCTCTGGGTATTTAAGCAACTGATGCCCATCCATCTTTCTCCAAAATTGCACTTCACCGAGCTTTCAGCATTGAAAAGGGCCAAATATGTGGCACCTCGTTCCCTTCCTTCAGGGAACATGAGTTATGGTGCATAACTTTCAGTTCCCTTTCAGTCTGGTTCTCTCGGTGCAACATTTGCTATGGGAACGTAATTCATTCACGCCCTTGAAATGCTCAGTAAAATGCATGCTAATGTGAATGTCTGCCCTTGACCAACAGGCATCTCAAGGCTACTTTCTACTGGGTGTTAGAAAGGACAGCCTGAGTGACATCACACGCAGTAACATCCAAACTATGATGCTTTGCAAAAGTGTTTATTGAACTCCAGTTCACCGTAGCACAAATGTCTGCAACTGGTACATCCTTGAACAGTGACCACGAAGTGGCCAAGCCCCTAGTAGAGTGAGCGTGCACTCCAGAGGGCACCTGTTGACCTTTGCTACTGTACGTCCTTTTAATGGCTTCAGTCACCCAATGTGAGAGGCGTTGTTTTGACAGGGCTTTTCCGGTAGCAGGTGCTACAAAGCACACGAACAGTTGATTTGTTTTTCTCCATTCAGCTGTTCTCTGTATGTAAGTGCGTAAAGCTCTCACGGGGCAGAGAGCCTTCAGCCTTTCCTGTTCCTGAGTGAGGACAGGAGCAGGTGGAAAAGAGGAGAGATCAAAGTCCAGACTCCTATGGTTTAAAGTCAAGACCTTTGGGGATGTATGCGGGATTAGGCCTTAGGGCGACCTTTGACCCGTCAGGGGCGAATCTGGTACACATTGGATGTAGAGACAATGCATGGAGGTCACCCATGCGTTTCGCCGAGCAAAGGGCCAAGAATAGAGCAGTTTTATAATAGAATAGAATAGAATAGAATAGAATATATCTTTATTGGCATATTTGTACCGGGGTACAAACATTGCAATTGGCGCACGCACCATCCTTAAGAGGGGACATACGCACGGAAAGCCGCAGCAGAAATTAATCCGCGCCGCCAAACAATCAGATATGGAAAAAAAGGAAGGTTACAATGGGATAGCAGTGGTATTCAAAAAAGAATCTATCACATTTTGTCTTAGGACAGTCTATGATAAAGTCAAAAAAACTCTACCAGCTCAGCACAAGATAAGACAAAGGACATGTTGCATTTTGGTGGTGGAGCAAGGAGATAAGTCTGTGAGCAATCGTTCAGATAAGCACAGTCTGCAGATGGGCTCAACCGGCTCCATCTGAGTGTACACAAAGATCTCTGGGGAGGGGGGGGAGACAGTTATTCCAACAGCTTCAGACTCCAGGAGAGGTTTGCAGTCAGCCTTTTTCAAGGTTGCTTGGGGTGTCCCGATTAGATTAGTTGCTTTATTTATTTTTCAGGGCAGGCTACAGTGTACTCTGACTGTTAGCCTGGAGTCCAGGTGCCGTCTGGGTCCAAATCGTCCGAATTATGTGAGTTTCCATTCAATCCGAGCTACAGGTCCACGTCACCCGCCTGATGAAGCCCGCTCGGCTGTAAACGAGTCCCAAAACGCACCGCAGGTCTGCGGTCATCCACCACTGTTCCCATCATGCGATTCAGCTCGAACAATAGCTGGTTCATTGAGGTCACAGCTCGGATCAAAGAGTCGTTCTGAGCAGGAAGTTTCGCCAGCGCGTTAATCGACGCCGAAGTCTTCCTCAGTTTCCAGTAGCAGAATCCCCTGCATAAGCCAAAGAGCAGCGCACCTGCTACCATAAATCCAATTATCCACAGATCTTCCACGTCCTTGACTGAAAGAACGGTCAGACACATCATCTTCCACTCCCCCCACGAGTCCATGATGTAGCCAACCGCATGCGTGTCAAGGGGGCACGCCAGTTCTCCTGGTCCCGAGCGCTTTGTGGAAAAAAATTTATCGATAGAGGAGACAGCCCACGCAATTAAATCCATGTTCCAAATTGCTTCGAGTGAGCACTGAAGAGTTGCAGACAAGACAAAAATGCAAAAGCAGGGAGGAGGAAAACTTAGGGTAGGGAGAGGAGTAAAGAAGAGAAGCGACCTGCTTCGCCAAGAGCCGGCACATAAGATAATAAATTTATCTAAACCTCGCTCAGTGGCTCGAATGGAGGGTCATAGAGAGCCCCCAAGACCAAACTAAGATCCCAACCAGGGGTCAGGGTCCTACTAGGTGGTTTCATTCTTAGCACGCCCTTCATGAATCTTATTATGATTGATACGCACCAGGTGTCCTGTGTCCCCAGCCTTCGTGACAGTCTGAAATTGCCGATAGGAAAGCCTTAATCATTGAGAAAGAACAACCTTTTTCCAGTAAATCCTGAAGGAAAGTCAGGAGCTGAGCCAGGTCGCATGAGTAAGAAATAATATTTCTTTCTATGCACCAAGCTTCAAAAATACGCCACTTCTGTGTGTAAAGGGTTTAGAGGGGGGTCAGTTTAATACTGACCTCCTTTTTACCTTAATTTACTTATTCAGATTGAATAGTAATTTCACGGATTCTCTTCTTTTTCAGTTTATTCAATATTTCTGTGATCTTTGTGATGGATAAAGAACCATAGCCATTAAGTGACAGTAAACGTTGACTTTAGTTGGTATGCCAGAAGACACTACCATTTATTTAAAATAAATCACTAAATCAACATCATTACACTTGATTGGCAGGGTTTCACCTTCTTGCGATTTAACACACATCACACACTTGATTTAACACAACAGACATAAATACTAGATGTTACACATATTTAGTCTGAGGGGCTCTTCAGCTTAAAATAGTTTCCAGCTTAAGATTGAGAGGGAAAGGGAAAAGGAGGAATAAGAGGTTGGAGAGATTAAGTTATTTATCTCGAGTGTAACCAGAGATGACACTTTCCATCCGACTTCGGCTAAATCCCAGGTACGTTTGTAAACAGCTCTTTACCTTTTGACGATGCGTCTGATAAAGATATCACCAGCCTCCCAGGTGCACAGAGTCCTTCCGGCCCTCGTACGTCTGAACTGGTCGTTTACTTCCAACGTCTCCTCGGATCCGCGTCAGCCGTCAGAAACATGTGGCAGCTTCTGGCCGACTTCAAGACGAGATGTTTCTCAAAGAAAGTTCATTAGGAACTTTGGAGCTTTTGCTCGGGGAACTGGATGGAGGCGTCCATCAGTTCTAGCTGACAAGTTAGTCTTTGGCTCTTGACCAAGCTTGACCAGCTGCAAGGCAGAGAGCTTTCAGGTCTCTGTCCATTCAAACTCTCTGTCCATTCAAAGACTGAAGCGTTTCCGCACAGTTAGAACTTAAAAAGAGACTTAGAGAGGAGAGAAACTTGTCTCTTTTTCATTGGTCCACTTGTTATCACTATTCAAGGTGAAATTCAGCACAGAGAAGGAAATTGTTTAGGAAAAGTATCTGAGTGAGAGACTTTCAGACGCTAGATGAGAGTTTTAGCTGAAACTCGACAAAAACAATTTCAGTGTAAGTCAGTTTGACATTTTAGCTGAACTTTGACACCTTTTCACTTGCAGAAATGACACATTGATGTTTCACATTTAAAGAATAACAGCATATAACATATATCATGAAAATGACAAAAGTTATTCTTTTGATTACATTAGAATAAAATCAAAGGTAGAAATAGTCTCTTTTGGTGACTATATTCTGATTACAACTAATGGAATGATTTTGTGATAAATGTCTTGCTTTACTGAGAGGTCAGTAAAGATCATCTCTGGAACAGTTCAAAAGTACACAGATGTAATAAAGTGAACATGGTCATGTCCACTACATGTGCATAAAGAGACTGTGTTGACCTAGCACAGGCATTTTGGATGGTTTTTACCACATTTTCCAACAGGCCTGATGCCATCAGCTTCTTCTTTTCTGCCAACAAGCTGAAATTTTTAACAACTCTCAGCCCAAGGGGCGAGACTGCTTCTTCTGGTGACATAGTTTGACCCTGAAGAAGAGCAGTTGATGTATCCAGTTCCCTTTCAAGGGCCCTGGAAGCTGTGATCCCCTGGGGGTCAACCAAGTTGGAGAGAAAGCCTTCCTGCCGATGTGCTGCCAGGCTGCTCTGACCGAGGGTGATCGAGGGCAGATGCAACCTGCCGTCCTTATTAGACAAAAGTGGAGCAGAATGTTTGTTCTTTCTCTCCTTGTTTGGGGTCATGGGACTAAGAAACTGCAAGTTTTGTAAATGAGCAGATCTCCCGACCCCAATTTGTTTCCTGGATGGGTCTAGTTTACTGGTCCTCTGCCTTAACAGAGCGTTGGAGCCAGACAAATCGCCCGGGGTCTGTGTTTCACCCGTTGGGGGAATATTGTTTAAGAGTAGAGCTGAACCAGCACAGTGAGAAAAGTCACATGTTGCCAGATCATTGCTTGGACATTGCGTGTCGTCCATTAATGATAAGGGGACAGCTGTAACGTGAGAATGTGGAGATGATTCTTTGTGGTTGGCAGACTTTAAATTGTTTGGTGACAGAGAGTCCAGTTCCCTTTGAATAATAGGAAGAGGAATCTGATTCAGCTCTGATTTGTTTACACACAACAGTTTGATCACAATTACCTTTGTGAGCGTGTGAAGCTTGTGGTTGCCTACGGGCTTCTGACGTGGCCTCCCCGTCGTTAGATTCTGTCGGCGCGCCTCCCTGAGGCACGGACATGTCACGTGTTTTCTTGGTTAGTGTATTGACCGCCCTGTCGTTCACAATGGAGCGGGGGCTGGAGCATGTGACCCCCCTCACCTGTCTCCATGAGGGTTGTGGGGCCTGCTTGCAGACGTCTCTGTACCTGTCCACTGCAGACGAAGCAGAGGCACCTTGCCGAGGCTCATTGATTAGGCTAACACCCTGTGAGCCGTGAGGGAGGGGGGGAGATGGCCCTTCCCTTTATGATGGCTGGTAGGCCAGAGGGACCTGTTCTGCTGAAGTTATTTGTGTTTGTTGTTGTTGTTGTTATTGTTGTTGTTGTTGTTGTTGTTTTTAGAGTCAATAAAACAGAGAGGGACTGTTTTATGAGCTTTATTCGTGCTTATGTGTAACGACATATATGAGTTTATGTCACTCACAACAGGAAAAACATGATTTGTGCATGCAACAGAGTTACCAGCTTTTTGTACCGTGCTACAAATAAAGTCTGGACATGAAGAGATCATTTCCCGTACCGCGTGGACAGGTGATCGTGTAAAGTCAAGACGTGAACCTGGTTCATAAGGCACAATTTTGTCCCGGTTCGCCGAGGAGGCCTTGTTTTGTCTGGCCACCTGGCGGGGGACAAACCTGTTCTTGCTCCATGCGTGTTCGGTCCGAGGTGGGCCCGGCGGTGTCTCTGCCGGTGCTCGTCCTCGTACGCCGGCCGCTTTTGCGGTGGGGCACGCGTTGCCGAGCGGTGTCGAGGCTATGCAGGTCTGCCTCCAGCAGACTCCCTGGGGGGGGCGAAGCTTCTCCTGGGAATGCCCACCCGGAGAGCTTCAGCCTGTTTGCGCCTTTGGTCCAGCTTGGTCTGAATTCGATCCAAAGCTTTCCCAAACAATCCCGTCGGCTCTATCGAGTGGTGGAGAAAAGGCACCTTTTGTCCCTCGGGGAGATCAGTTAAAGTCATCCACAGATGGCGTATCGCGATGACCACTTCCGCCATGCCTCTGCCTTGAGCAACAGCGGCTGTTCTTATCATGCAGAGCACGAAGTCTGTTGCCCAGCGGGCTTCATCCAGCAAGTCAGCGGCAGCTTGCTTGTCTGTCGTTACCTGGAGCTGTTGCAGTTTTTCAGCCAGGTAAGCCTGCATCAACGCGGACGCGTTCATGGCGTGCGCCGCGAGTCCCTGAGCTCTGTAGCATTTCTCGAGCAGAGAAGCTGAAGCTCGACAAGCTTTGCTGGGAAGAGTTTGTTTTTGTCCCGGATGACTTGGGAGCCAGGTGAGATGCCAGTGTGTCCTCAATTTGAGGCACGTTGGCTATTCCCACCTCATCTATCCTGTCCATGTCGAGGAACTACGGGAGAGGCAAGAGCATGGGAGCTCTGGGCTGAGCCCAGGTGCGAGTTAGTTCTGTGAGGAAGTCCGGGAACACGGGCATCGTTTGCCTCGTGGCGGCCTGCTGCTTTGAATAAAAATAGTTTCCTGCCAGCCTAGGGACCTGTTGGCGAGGCGGAGGCTCCGGCCATGGGATGTGAAGCACGTCCGCTGCTCTGTGACACAGGTCGAACAGAGCAGGGATGGAAAAGTCAGTTTCCGGGAGCACAGGTACTGGGGTTTGGGAGAGGTCTTCTCCTTGTTCCTCGTCTTTGACGTCTGCGTTCTCGGCGGAAAATTCGCCCGAGGCTGAAATCGAGATCTCGTCCTCGTTCATCATGCCTCGAGTGTCGAATTCGACTGTTAAGTCCACCATACGAGCAAGCACGTCAGGGTTGTCGCCCCATTCGACTCGTGTGCTGTCGTGCAGAGCCATGTTCTCAAGCTCCCTTGTGGGAGTGAGGGACTCGGTGGTGTCTAGGTCCGCTAGCGTTACAGCTGCACCCATGGCCTTGGCAACGAGGTCAACCCGGTGCCGCAGCACTGCCTTTAGCATCTGGCTGCAGTGTAGGCAAAAGTCGGGCGTATCCAACGTCGTTTTTGCGTGTAACATCCCCAAGCAGACGGGACAGGCCTCGTGGGTGTCCGTCGCTGTGAGGGAGAAACTGCTTCCGCTAGGACAGGCGCGCGAAGTTGGGCTTGATGTCCTGCTGGTTTTCCTTGGAAGTCTTGTCCTTCGCTTTCCTTTCTCCGGAGGCATTTCTGAGATAAGGCGAGCGAGTCCTTCCAGAATCCTTTTTCTTTTAATTTGAGACGTCTTCTTCGTCGCGTCACTTTCGATGGCTAGCCTCGCTACACGTTAGCGGGGATAGCGGTTGTGACGTAGTTAGCGCCGTCAAGCAAAGCAGTCTGTGGAGAGAGAAGAAAAAACTTTGGGGTTAAGGTAAAATGTGCCGGACTAGCTTTCGCTAGTCCAGTAGTACACAGGAATAATTCTCTGTACGCTCTGTGTAGGGAGCAAGCTTACCTCTAGTTGAGCGATGAAGCAACAGAGAAGTCCCACAAAGAAAGGTACTTCAGGTTTAAGCGAGGTGAAGGGCAAAAAAGAGAAAAATGGATGGACGTCAGTCGCTTAAATACCCAAAGGGCGGGGCCTCTGGCACGACGCTGACGCCCTAGCCGTAAAGACATGAATGTATTCCTTCAGGTAATCGCACGGGGTGCAATTCCCATAGCATATGTTGCACCGAGAGTACCAGACTGACTGAGAACTGGTTTTTAGTGGTGAACTGATTGGCATGGTTGACGAGACAGAGGGAGAGCAGTGGTCACATAGAACATCAGGTAGGAAGACAAAAGAGCCAATTAGATTGACGTATATTTCACGAGGGGTACAGAGTCATATGCCTGAGCATACTGAGACAGAAGATAAAGAGTTACATGAGGGAACATTAACTAGTGACACAGTAGTGAACAATATGCCATTATTCAGTACTCAAGGGTCTGATGAGGCAGTGAGATATAAACCGTTTCCCATACGTGACGCAGAAGCGATTGTGGAGAAATTACCTCCCATCTCACAGGGGGGCGGTAGGTGATTGGAGAAGTTTAATACACTGACTTTAGGTCTGACATTAGCCTTAGGTGATCTCATTGCCATCTTTGCATGCTGTACAAATCATGCATCAGTGCAAACCTTTTTTAATTCTTTTATCACGATGGAAGGGCTCCAGACTAGAATTTCAAATGTGCGTGATGACAAACTGTTGTTTGATGTGTTCACTCGGATAGCTCCTATCATCAGAACATTGTACCCTCTGCCTTTAGGATTAGCAATCCCAGAATTCAGATGGGATAAAAATATGGAGCATTGTAAGTTTATGGAACAGAGCAAAGACGCTTGGTCGAAAGTCGCTGGCGTACATGCGCAATCCCCACAACAAAGACCATACTTTAGAAAAGCCATACTTGACAGGTTGCCTAAAGATGTAGTGAATGAATTAGAGAAAAATGTTGATTTGCTCATAGCTGATGCAGAAAAGTGGGAACGACATGTAATACACCGTCTAAATTATGCGAAAAAACAGGTAGACAAAGAGCGATGAATTACTGGACATGAAGAATCAACTGATTAAACCTCAGTTGTCTGATGCCAGACATAAATACAATGAAGATAAAAAAGGAAAAGATAAAAAACAAATGTCCTTACATGAGGGAGTACAACCCTCTACACCAGGGGTAGTTGCTTTACAACAGTGGTCTGAAAACCAAGGCCCATGGACCAGAGGTGGACATCCAGCGAGGGTAGCTGGACGGGGGAGAAGGAGTGGTGGGGGTACGTAACAAGGAAGGTGTGGCACAGGTAGTACACATTGGGGACTGCAGGGGGATGCCTGTTTCCTCTGTGTCCAACAAGGACACTGGGCAAAAGATTGCATCTACCAAGTAAAACCATCCCACCAGCCAATGTGGGGACAACTGCAAACATTCCAGCCATCCCAAACGCCCATGGGCCCACTACCGTTTCCTGTGTGGGGCCAGATGAGAGGCACACCATCATTTCATCAGATGAGAGGTAATGCACAGTACCATCAGCAGGCAAGACAGCCCTCTCACATGCAAGAAGGGAGGGGCTTCTAAGAATAATGAGACACCCTACAGAAAATCTTACATGTTGGGGGTGGGGTAGACCCAACACTAGATGTCAAAGTGAGGACTGACACGTTGCCGTTCCTAGTCGACACTGAATCGACATTTTCAACAATCAATCACACACTACACTACATGGCTACCAATTGTCACAACAGTCAGTGGAGGTGGTTGGATTTTCTGGGGTTAAACAAAGACTGCCTGTAACTCTTCCCCTTGTCACAAAAGTGGGAACACAGACTCTGACCCATCCCTTCGTTGTGGCAACACAAGCACCTGCGAATCTCCTTGGAAGAGATCTTCTCATAAAACTGGGAGCTTCAATTTTGTGTGTATCTGATGGACTTGTAGTCCGGCTTCCAGATGGTACCACCTTGAAATGTGGCCAGATCACCACTTCTCACTCAGTGTGTGATCCAACCCATCCAGAATGACTACTCTGACATCTACTGGGGGCTGATTGAACCTGAGGTCCCCGGAGGGATGGGTGTTTTCTTTGCACATCTGATGTGGAAACCTTGGTTCCTAACTTTTGAACCGTACTCGCCTCTTCCCGGCCCCCTACATGTGACCCTCTTTCATCACAGAAAAGGTGATGAGGTGTTTCAGGATCACTTTGCAGAACAACTACAAGGGAAAATCTGGTCAATTAAGACGGGGAATATTTATGCAGGCAAAGAGGGAGTGGCAGCGATTGTTAACTTAACTCCTGAGCAGGAGGCTTGGTATATGATGAGCACAGAAGCAGTGTCTCACATATCACTGGGCTTGAATCCAAAATATCAGGCTAAAGATTTAGGCCCAATGGTCAAGAGGGCTTCAGAAGCCTCAGATTGGATACAAGCACCCATACCAAATGTCTGGTTATCACCAAGCTGTAAATATTACTCAGTTGATTCTGAAGCAAATGATGTAGTTTTATTGCAACATGGCAAGCTTCTCATGGAACATGGAGGTGAACAGACTGACCATCCACTCACGTGTCAGCTGATAAATGAATCGTTAGGGTCAGCAGGCAGATGTGGGACTCATGAACTGCACCCCCATATCGTTTCAGGTCCAAAACACATACCCAATTTGGCTAAAACAATATCCACACAAACCTGTCGCTGAAGAGGGAATTTCAGAAACTATAAAAGGGTTGAAAGAGAAGACAAAGTCAGACCAGACTTAAGAGCCACACCTTTAAATGACGGGCAGGTTGTTTTGTGATGGTAGTTTTTCCGTGGACAGGATGGACAACTTAGCACCGGCTTTGCAGTGGTACATCAAACAGATCAGGGCTATCACACCATAGTTAAAGAGAGACTACAGGGAGCCCAATCAACACAAAGAGCAGAGGTGAGCGCCTTAATTTCAGCAATACAGTGTGCTGAAAGGGGAAAAGTTACAATTTTCACAGACTCAGCCTATGCCTTCTCAGTAGCACATGTGGAAATGCTACAATGGATGAGAGCAGGTTTTCTGACAGCAAATGGAAAACCAATTAAACATGAGACAGACATGAGAGACCTAGTGACAGCAGTGATGCTGCCAGCAGAGGTCGCCATTGTAAAATGTAAAGGACATGACACAGAGACATCAAACATAGCAAGAGGAAATTTTCAAGCTGACCTCGAGGCAAAAAGTGCTTCAGGCTACATCATTGGGAGTCAGATGATGATGGTAACAGCAGAAGAGGAATATGAGATGAGATGGGATGCTGAAACAGTAGCCTGTTGTAAAAACGGTGCAGCTCCAGAAGAAAAGGCAATGTGGATTGCACATGGAGCTGAAAAATGAGAGGATGGACTGTGGACAAAACTGGAAGATGGCAGATGGGTCCTCCCCTTAAGTTTGAAGAGGAGAGTTATTGAAGAAGCACACGGTTTGGCTCATGTGGGAACGCGCCAGATGGGGAAGAACGCCCTAAACTGGTGGCATCCTCACATGACTTCAATGCTAAAAGCTTTTGTTAAGGAATGTACGTTATGCAATTTGTATAACTCTAAACCAACCATTAAACCAGGTGAGCAAGGAAAATTTCCAACCGACATGACACCGGGTTGAGAGATAATAATTGATTACATAGATATGATTCAAGCTGTTTGAGGGTTCAAATATCTGCTGGTTTATGTGGATGCGTTCACACAGTGGCCGGAAGCCTGGCCCGTGAAAAAAGAGGGTAGTCAAACAGTAATTAAGTGTTTAATCAATCATTACATACTGAGACACGGGTTTCCAACAAAAATTAGGTCGGATAATGGAACACATTTCAAAAACTCAGATCTGCAGAAAGTTGAAAAGGCCTTAGGTTTGAAACATGCATTTGGGACAGTTTACAACCTTCAGTCTCAGGGGAAAGTTGTAAGACTAAACAAAAACCTAAAACAAAAATTATCAAAAATCTGTGCACAGACTAACACCAATTGGGTTGACTCATTACCTATAGCTCTTATGGCAGTGAGAGCCTTGATTAATAGGGGTACAGGTTTCACCCCTTATGAATTAACCACAAGAAGGTCTTTCCCAGGGTCTCAGCAAAATATCAAGTCAAAGTCAACTTTATTGTCAAAACTGCAATATGTACAGGACATACACAGGATTGAAATTGCATTTCTCTTACACCAAATTTACACTACATGCGTTCCGGCTCCGTCCCGCTCCGGTCCGACCTCTGCAGCAAATACGCACCCATTATAATCAATGAGAGCGTTTACACTGGCTCTGCACGGCGGCGGCGAGCGGACGGCAGTCCGTCAAAATTAGAACAGATCCTATTTCTGCCGGACGCTGGAGCTGTGCCGGAGTCAACTTTTAAAGATTACGTCGCACCAACAGGAAAAGGAACGAGCACAACATCCGTATTTACAAAATAAAATCACCACGGGCAAACTAATCCTAGCTCTATATGGATTTATTTGTACAAAAATGCTGTCAAACTATCATCTATGACTACGCCAGTCTCTACTGTTGTTCTCCTTCTTCCACCGAATGAATTGTTTTGTTCTGACTTTCTTATTTATCACTTGATTTATCGCGCGATCTCGCAATTCCCGCGCATGCGTCTCGGACCGGCGCATCCAGGCGGACCGGAGCGGAGGTAGTGTAAACTCAGTGGTGGACCCTCAGGGCCTGCAACGCCTTCAGAGAAGGCCTTAAAATTATTTAAAATTAAAATTAAAAATTAATATTTTTTATTTTTATTATATTTTGTCCATGAATACGTATTAAATAATTCCAAATGGTCTGACCGCTTCCTTTCATTGCTACCCCCCTGTTTGCTCTGCTTCCAGAGTGTATTTTAATATTTAAGCCTTTAACCAATCACATTTTAGCCACTACTTGTTGCTAGGTAGATTAGAAGCCTTCTCTCGCAGCTCCGCTTCTCACTGCAGCGCTATCCAAGCTGTTGCTTCAACCAATCAGATTTTGAGTTGGCGAGACCTGATGCTAATCGCGTCACCAAGAGTATTCACCGCAACCAACACGGAAATGTCAGCTATTCACCCGCTTTGATTGGATAGTCAACGTGTGACGTCACACCCGCGGCGCGGAAGTTGATAGTCGGTTCGGGCTGGCCAGAGGCTCTGGGGCTGGCCATTAAAATACAGTAAGCTTTTTCGCTAATTTTTTTTTAGAATCTAAGTAGGTTTTTACAGTTTTGCAATGGTCCAAACTTGCTGTGTTATTGGATGTAATGTCCGGTCACACGACCTGAAAGGTAGAAAGAGAGAAAACGGACTTTGTTTACTGTTTGCTGCACCGCAGTGAAGTTAGTTTCAAGTTGGACGTTGGATATTCAAGCTCCGTGTCAGCGTGTCAGCGTGTCTTCAGCGCTGCGTTGCTCCGTCCAACTTCAAACTAACTTTACCGCAGTGTTTGCTGCTGGAAACAACGCGAAGTAGGAGCTCATGTGTTAAGAAGAATGGCCTGATTCAGCGGTGACACATCATGGTACAACTTTCTGCATGTCCCAAAATAACTGCTAGTTTGTTCCACACACTCTGGTGAGTTTTGTTATATTATTTATAGATAATTATTGTTTGAATTGATTGTTTGAATTTATTTTGTTTTAAGAAGGAGCAAATATGATTTTTTTTCATCTGCTACCTTTCATTTTATATGTTGTTTTTTCCCTTTCATATATCTGTAAATTGTCTTTGTGTTTAAAAAAAACTCAAAATTTCAAAGGTTCAACTAACATTTTTTATTTTTATTTTATTTATTCATTTTATAATTTTATAATACATTATGTGTCCTGTTCAGCATTTTTGCCATCTTTTTATTGTCTCACACAAAACTCTGTCTAATATCAGACAAGATCATAACAGAAGTTGAGACCTCAAATTATTACCTGGGGATATTAAATATTTATTATCAATTATTAATATAATATTAAAGACAGTGTAATAACAAATAATCAGGATTTTTGGTGAGTAAAATGTTGCTATATTCCTAAATAATATTGCAGTTTTATCAGGTTATTTTTTATGCTTCTTTTATGTGTGTCGCAACTGTACCTGTAGTAAAGTTTATAGCCATAAAATAGTTATTGAGGCTTGGATTGATTCAGACGGAGCACTACTGAAGGCCTAGGTGTGAAATGCACGGCCCGCCACTGTGTAAACTAGACTTGAAATGCTCAGTTGCGACCTGCGGAGCGGAGCGGGGCAGAGCCGGAACGCATGTAGTGTAAATTTGGCGTTAGTCCCTCGGTGTAACAGTAACCATTTAAACACTAAAACACTAAAACATTTAATAAACATAAGCATAACATGAAATAATAAAAGTGTAATACTGTCCTGAGTTTTTGCATAGTAGTATAAAAGTATAAAAAGTATATAAAGTAAAATGAAGGTTCTGACATTGACATTTGTAATAGAGTGATAAAGCAGCATATGAAGTTTATGTACACAGTATATGTATGAGGTAGTTGATATTGGTATAGAGGTAAAGTGGCATATGCATATATTGAGTGGCCCTCAGAACAGGTAATGAACATGTCACATAAAATGTATTTTAATACACTGGGAGCGTTGTTGTCTAGTTTCTCGCAACAGATTCCAGTACTCCCCAGGAAGAGAGGCCGGACGGTCCCCCATCTAACTGGGGCCTGCTCAGAGTGATAAAACGGAAGTGGGAAGAGCCCAGGTGGACCGGTCCATACGAGGTCACTGAACATACATCACACGCAGTGCGTCTGAAAGGCAAAGGAGCTACGTGGTTTCATCTCAGTAAGTGTGCACCAGCCGAGGAACTTTGCCATTCGTTGAATCAGATCGAGGCGGACCTGCTGGAACAACAAGGTTAAAAAGCTCCCCATTGCATCTGCAGTAAGTGGTCTGTACATTGAGAGAGTTAATTCTTCACCCTTGTTCCCACTTTGTTTGGAGTAAGTGGTCTGTACATTGTGAAAGTTCATTCTTTGCCTCTGGCACACTGCATCTTGAGGAGGCGATGTGCGTCTTGTAAGAACTCTCATCCTTTGTCTTGCCCCCTTGTGAAAAAAGGCAGAAGTAACATTGGAGAATGGAGTCTCCTCTGCTTGGCCTAAAGAGCTCATTCTTTGCCCCTGTAAAAAAAAAAAGACAGCAGTAACATTGGAGAACGGAGTCTCCTCTGCTTGACCTAAAGAGCTCATTCTTTGCCCCTTTGGAAATAAGCCGCCAGGTGGATCGGAGAAAAGACAGATGATTTTCCACCTGGCCTAAGTTGAGTCTGTCCACCAGGTGGATCGGGGAAAAGACGGACGATTTCCCACCTGGCTATAATTCCACTCCAAGCATCAAATAACCCTTGGCCCGAGAAGCCAAGGCCTCGCACCGTAAGGAGCCAGCCAGGAGATCTGTTTTTTAGGGGGTACACATGAATTTTGGTGTTTCCTGTCAGCCAGTCTGAAAAAACAAACAGAGATGTTAAAAAGTCAGGTGGATTCAACTGTTAAAAAAATAAAAAAATAATTAGATCTAAAAAAAGTCCTCTGGACCTCAAAAAAAAAGAAAAAAATTGTAGAAACGTTTCGTCTTTTGTCCGAAAGACTTCCTCAGTCTGAGATACAGTAGGTTCACTCCCTCTACATAAGTGTCAAGTGGTGTACCATCCTAAAAATAATCACATTGGTATTCCTGAGGGTAATGGAACATATCCTGTTGAGGATCTGGCCTGGTTGTATGGTCATGCTGTCCTTCTGACTTTACCAGCAAACTGGACAGGACTATGTGCTCCTGTGGCCGTCACAGATAATTCATTCATGGCGTCAATAAGTAATGGGTCTCATTATGTCAGACAGAAGAGAGCAATTGGCATCCAACCGCATGACTCTCTTTGGAGCTCAGATGTACCTGAGGAGTTTAAGCATTGGACAACTGGGCAGAAGATCATGCTTTCCTTCTTCCCGTGGGCTGGGGTGGGCAAGCTTCTCCTATGCGTGGAGACTTTGGATTATCGCTTTGGGATTTTTATTAATGCAACTGTTAGAGCGTTAGAGGACATCTCAGCTGAGTTAACTGCCCTCAGGATTATGGTTTTGCAGCATAGATTGATTTTAGATCTGTTGACCGCATCTCGGGGTGGGGTTTGTGCTACGATCGGTAGAGACACATGTTGCACTTATATTCCTGATGAAAGTGGATCGGACCCCCAGGCCAGAGTGACAGAAGCCTTGGAACAACTGAATGAGCTTCAAAAGGCTAAGGCACAAGATCCTCCCCCAGGGTCTTGGGAGTTTCTTTCCTTGTTCACGAGTAGGACTTGGGGTCAGGTGATGTTAAAGATTTTGTCCCCCCCCCCGGTTGCAATTCTTATTCTTTTCTGTGTTTTGGTGGGGTACATTATGCCATGTGCTAGGGTGCTTGTTGCTAAAATGATTAAGACTGAAAATGTGAATGGAACAGGTACTGTGTTTCCCATGCTGCAAACCACAGATGACTTCACGCCAGATGGACAAGATCCCATGCAGTTGGCAGAATCTAGATATCTGTAAAATCAACAGTTAAGTGGTATCCCCTTAATAAATATGAGGATCCTAAAAGAGAGAGTGTTGGATTTTACAGCCTTCTCTTATATATCTTTTTACAAGACTTTTTACAAGCTATGAAATGTCACTGAGGATGCATTTATACAAATGTGTGTGCGTGTTGTTATTGATCACATTTACAGGTCTACATTTAGTTTAAAAGACCTAATGATTACTTTATGTCTTACATATAATCACATGTACTAATATTAATCTTAGAAGCTCACACTTTATATAATTACAAGTTTTAATCTTCACTTATTAGGACTCCAAGGTACATGTTCCCAGACCAACTGAGATACAGTATGTAGTCTCTCCAGAGTGTCCTGGATCTTCCCCGAGGTCTCCTCCCAGTAGGACATGCCTGAAGAATCCTCAACTGGCTCTCCTCAATGTGGAGGAGCAGCAGTTCTACTCTGAGTTTCTCCTGGATAACCGATCTTCTCACCCTGTCTCTAAGAGAGAATCCAGCTACGCTGTGTAATGTTCTTATTCATAGTAAGAATAAAACATTGGGAAGAAGCCTTGTGTGTTAGCTTGATAACTTCTTTATGCCACTCTTCTTCTACGTTCTGTACATCCAGTAGCCTACAGCTCCCCTAGCGGTGGATACAATAATAACAACTATCAGTACACCCTGCAGAGGAAACTCATTTCAACCGCCTGTATCCACAATCTCATTTTTTCGGTCACTACCAGAGTTCATGACCATAGGTGAGGGTAGGAACGTACAAAGACTGACCGCTAAACAGAGATCTTCACCTTACAGCTCAGCTCCCTCTTCACCACAAAGGACTGGCGTACACTAATACTTCAGACGCTGCACCAATCCATCTGTCAATCTCACACTCCATTCTTCCCTCACTCATGAACAAAACCCAGAGATACTTGAACTCCACTTGAGGCAGAACCTCACCCTCGACCTGAAGAGAGCAATCCATTCACTGACTGAGGACCTCAGGTTTGGAGCAGGCCCAGAGTGGCTAATTGGAGGTTCTGGACAATTCCCGGTGGCCCAGCTGCAGGGCCGGCGCTACATGTTTATTTTTTAATATATGTTTCTTCATTTTTTTAAAGAGTATGTCAAAAACATAAGAACATACATTCAAACACTTGACTTGTAGTAAATCTTCAAAAAGCTCCCAAAACCGCTAGAAGATTGGGTAACACATTTTTGCCAAAAGAATCTAAAAAACATTGAAAAATAGATTTCCAGTATGACTGAATTTTATTACAATACCAAAAGGAGTGTGCCAGATTACCCATGATTACATCGATGAGTAACTTCAGGAAAGAATTTATGTAACTTTTCCTGGGAAAAATAAAGTCTGTGAATCATTTTAAATTGTATGAGGTTATGTCTGACATTTACAGAACATTTATGAATATTTAATGTATTTTGTAGACCTTTTTATTAACAAAATAAAAACAGAACACCACTAACGCTGGACCAGGGCCAACCCGACTCCACCCAGGGACGTCATTAGGCTGGTCCTCAATGTGACCTGTCAATAAACCTAGTAGGCATGTCAGCAAATGACCAATCGGAAACCTCAATTTGTCCTGAAGGTAAATGCCCCTTACCTGCAGAGCTGCAGCCCATCAGGGGTTTCTTTGTGGACCTTTTGTGGTCAGAGGGATTTTGTGAAAAATCATCAGGAAAAAAATCGTTAAACATTGTTAGTGGGGAACATGCAATCCAGACAAGTGTTACCCTGAGCATTTAGAATGTGTAATACAAGTTTATTCCTTTTCAAAAACTAAACAGTTTGTAAAAAATATAAAAAGATGGCGACTGACCCCATGAGCTGCGGATTACAAAAGTTATACTGTAAACAGGAAGTAGGCTAGCACATGTTCATCTGTACAAAGGTAACTGCAGGTAATTCCTTCATTTTCTGCCATAATTACATTGCATGCTTAAATTCAGATTTAAAGTCAGATTTGTTCAGTTTTGCAAACTTGTCCTAAACACCAACAAAACCAAAGGGATGCTTTTTTTTCCCAAAGAGGAAGTCGGTCCCAGCAGTTCTTCCTCTGATTTTATCCTCTAATGGTGTCCCTATTGAGTTTGTCGATTTCTATTCATATTTGGGTATCTTGGTCGATTCACATCTCTCTTTTAAGCTCCATGTGGAAAACCTAGTAAAGAAGCTGAAAGTTATTTATTTATTTACCCGTTATTTATCCAGGTAGTCTCATTGAGCCATGAGAACTCATTTTCAGGGAGGCCAGTTTTAGGGAGCAGATGGTGGGGGGTTGAGGGCCTTGGTCGGGGCCCATGGGTGGGGCAAATTAGGGTGGAGGCAGGTGTGGGTGTTTCCCATTTTCCACCCACGTTTTGATGGAGTCTATACCGGGGCTTAAACCGGCAATCTTCCAATCACAGGCCCACCATCTCTAACCTCTGCGCCACCGTGGCACAGTGGTAATGGCAGTCGTCCCCCGATTGGAAGGTTGGAGGTTCGAATCCCGCGTCCGCCCACCATGTGTCGTTGTGTCCTTGGGCAAGACACTTAACCCTGAGTTGCTCCCGGTAGGTCTGGATGGCGCCTTGTAAGGCAGGCTACCACTACCGGTGTATGAATGTGTGAATGAATGGGTGAATGGCTGGTATTGTAAAGCGCTTTGGGGCTCCTTACAGTGGGCTGGAAAGCGCTATATAAATAAGCTCCATTTACCATTTACCACTAGCCTGGCTCTTGCCTTCCTGCACAGCTCCGCTCAATTCTCATTTCCCTTCACTGGGACTTCTCCCATAGACAACGATTTCTCCGGCTGATTTTTGACCGGACCAATCAGAGAACAGAAGGGGCGGAGTTTTTGGCCCCTAACCCACGCCCCCACCTGTCCCAGCGAGCAGCCGCATGTTCTCATTCAAAGCGATGCAGGACTGTTTTATATGTGACACAAATGTATTAATTTCCCCTTCTTAATCCCTTATCTGGAGTTTTCTTTTGTTTTTTTGGCCAAAAGTCAAGTGATCGCTCCCTCCTCCTCCTCCTCCTCTCCCTCCGCTATGAGGAAATGCCTCAGGTTGTCACGAGAGAATTAAACTCGGGTTTTACGTTGCTGCCCGAGTCCCATCAGATTTTCTGGTCTTCTGGTGTGCTGGACCAGCGATCCATGGTTTTATTTTATTTTTTAGAACGTTTTATTAACATATAAACACAGAATATGCAGCGGCAGGCTGCAGCGAGAGAAAATGCAGCAGGAGGCGGAGCAGATGTCAAGTTCAACAGACCACGGGGGAGCAGCCATATATGGCTCTGAGGGGGAGGGAGCAGAATGCTTTTCCCTGTTCAAAATTTTTCTAAGATCCAATGGTTTTGTTCCTCAGCAGAGGCCACGCCTCCAGCAAGAATCGTTTCTCAATGGAGAAAGTCCAGACCCTAGTACGAAGCGAAGTGAAGGACAAGGGTCTGGTTTTAACCAGGCTACTGCGCCACCACTCCCCCTTGATTTAAACTGGGTTTCTTTTTCAGAAACAGATCCTGACTAACTCTGAACACCAGGAAACACCTTGTAATTGTCTTTCCTTCCCTCCATTGATTACGGTGACATTATCTACATGAATGCTCCTACAAGCACCCTGCGGATGTTGGATGTTGTCTATCATGGTGCACTAAGATTCATAACTGGCTGTGATTATCGTACCCACCACTGCACCCTGTATTGAGGGGAGGGAGCAGAATGCTTTTCCCTGTTCAAAATTTTTCTAAGATCCAATGGTTTTGTTCCTCAGCAGAGGCCACGCCTCCAGCAAGAATCATTTCTCAATGGAGAAAGTCCAGACCCTAGTAGACATCATTAACCTCACACAGACTCTTCCACTGGTACATTTTCATCTTTAAATCACTTCTTTGTCTGCTGCCTTCATACATCTCCTCCTACATGTCTCTGCGTGAGTGCAGCTACAGCGTGCACTCTCAGGACATTATTACCTGCAGTGTCCCCTCAGTGCGGACTGACCTAGACAAAAGGGCCTTCTATTACGCCGCTCCTGTTTCCTGGAATATCTTGCAAAAAGATCTGAAGTTCTTGACCTTGACCTCTCTAAGTGGCTTCAAACATCTGTTGGTCCATGGCAAAAACCAACGCAGACATATTCCTGTTTTTAATTTCCTACACTGCCTTACAGTCTAGCTGTTTTAGTTTCATTGTTTTAACACCATTTTATTTCATGTGTTCTTCTCAATTTGTCTACTTTATTTAATGATTGTCTATGATATTCTTTGTTGTCATCACTCTTTGTTAAAACCAGGTCTCTCTTATAAATGAGTCCCTGAGGCTCAATGGGATTAACCTGTATAAATAAAGGTTGAATGAATGAATATGGAGGGCATTTCACACGTTCTTTATTTTAACAATGCCATAACAACCTTGATTTGTGGATTTTGTAGTTTTCTAAAAGGACAAATAAAAAAAAAAACAACAACAAATGATTCTGCGTGGACAAAAATGGTCTTTAAAAGCTGTTCTATGGTTGCCTAGTTTATGTTCCTGAAACTGCTTCTAAAAACTTATAAAGCACTTTATAAAGATTTCATTAAAGTTTCCAGGAAATAATTATTGAATTTACTTCTACAATGGATTAACTTTTTGGGTCAGTCCAATTCAAGATGGTTGCCATAGCAAATTAGCTGTAGCAAGCACAAACATATCAATTTCTCAGATAATATTAGATTGATGTACAGATATACCTTCAAGTATTTGTGTACATGTCAGAGTCACGATTAAAGTTAGGTAAAGATATACCAAATAGGAAAATAAGATCAACTTGAAGTAAACTAAGTTCATCTGAACGCAAGAGAAAAATCAATAGATTGTATTCAGTTATAGAATATTCTTACAATGGTTAATGTTGCATATCCACAGACCCAGGAGGAGCTGCTAGGTTTCCTGTGATTACGGTAGTTATTAAATAACATCAGCTGTGAAAATGAGCTCATTTTTAAAGGTGCTCAATGCAAAGTCATGAAAACTGATTAAAATTTATAAATAAATAAATAAAAACTAAATCTGCATTTTGTTTCCCCTCACATTAATCTTTAACATGTACTTAAAAAGCTCTCCCGGAGGTGGGAGTTAAAGCTCCGTCTTACGGGAGACTCTGCCAGACGTTCCCAGCAGACCCTCACAATACGTTTGGGTCTGCCAGGTCTGACCGGCATCCTCCCCCACCATCGGAGCCAACTCACCACCAGGTAGTGGTCAGTTGACAGCTCCGCCCCTCTCTTCACCCGAGTGTCCAGGACATGCGGCCGCAGATCAGATGAGACGACAACAAAGTCGATCATTGAACTACGACCTAGGGTGTCCTGGTGCCAAGAGCACATATGGACACCCTTATGCCTGAACATGGTGTTCGTTATGGACAATCCATGACGAGCACAGAAGTCCAACAACAGAACACCACTCGGGTTCAGATCAGGGGGGCCGTTCCTCCCAACCACACCCCTCCAGGTCTCACTGTCATTGCCCACGTGAGCGTTGAAGTCCCCCAGCAGAACAAGGGAGTCCCCAGGAGGCGCACCCTCCAATACCCCCTCCAAGGACTCCAAAAAGGGTGGGTAATCTGCGCTGCCGTTCGGCGCATAGGCACAAACAACAGTCAGAGCCCGTCCCCCCACACGTAGGCGAAGGGAGGCTACCCTCTCGTTCACCGGGGTGAACCCCAACGTACAGGCACCGAGATGGGGGGCAACAAGTATGCCCACTCCTGCTCGGCGCCTCTCACCAGGGGCAACTCCAGAGTGGAAGAGTGTCCAACCCCTCTCAAGGAAACTGGTTCCAGAGCCAGAGCCATGCGTTGAGGTGAGTCCGACTATTTCTAGCCGGAACCTCTCAACCTCACACACTAGCTCAGGCTCCTTCCCCACCAGAGAGGTGACATTCCATGTCCCAATGGCCAGCTTCTGTAGCCGAGGATCAGACCGCCAGGGTCCCCGCCCTCGGCCACCACCCATTCCACAATGCACCCGACCCCTTTGGCCCCTCCCACAGGTGGTGAGCCTATGGGAAGGGGGACCCACGTCTCCTCTTCGGGCTGTGCCCGGCCGAGCTCCATGGGTGAAAGCCCGGCCACCAGGCGCTCGCCAACGTGCCCCTCCTCCGGGCCTGGCTCCAGAGTGGGGCCCCGGTGACCCGCGTCCGGGCGAGGGAACATTGTTTCCATTTATATTACTCATCATAAGGGGTCTTGTGGGCTGCGCTTTGTCTCGTCCCTCACCTAGGACCTGTCTGCCTTGGGTGACCCTACTAGGGGCATAAAGCCCCTGACAGCATAGCTCCTAGGATCATTGGGACACTCAAACCCCTCCACCACGGTAAGGTGGCAGCCCAGGGAGGGGTTCCGAGGGAGGCGGGGGACATTGAGCCCGAGTGGGCCATGTTTCGCGCCTCTATTGTCGAGGCAGCTTATCGGAGTTGTGGCCGCAAGGTTGTTGGTGCCTGTCGTGGTGGCAACCCTCGAACCCGGTGGTGGACACCGGCGGTGAGGGATGCTGTCAAGCTGAAGAAGGAGTCCTATTGGGCCTTTTTGGCCTGTGGGACCCCGGAAGCAGCAGATAGGTACCGGCAGTCCAAGCGGCATGCGGCTCGGGTGGTTGCTGAGGCAAAAACTCGGGCGTGGGAGGAGTTCGGAGAGGCCATGGAGAATGACTTCCGTACGGCTTCGAGGCGATTCTGGTCCACCATCCGGCGTCTCAGGGGGGGAAAGCGGTACGCGACCAACACCATTTATGGTGGGGATGGCGTGCTGTTGACCTCAACTCGGGATGTTGTGAGTCGGTGGGCGGAATACTTCGAAGACCTCCTCAATCCTACTGGCACGTCTTCCACTGAGGAAGCGGAGCCTGGGGACTTTGGATCGGGCTCTCCAATCTCTGGTGCGGAGGTCGCCGAGGTGGTTAAAAAGCTCCGCGGTGGCAAGGCTCCGGGGGTGGATGAGATTCGTCCTGAGTTCCTTAGGGCTCTGGATGTTGTGGGGTTGTGTTGGCTTACGCGACTCTGCAATATCGCGTGGACATCGGGGGCAGTTCCCTTGGATTGGCAGACTGGGGTGGTGGTTCCCCTATTCAAAAAGGGGGACCGTAGGGTGTGTTCCAACTATAGAGGGATCACACTCTTAAGCCTCCCTGGTAAGGTCTATTCAGGGGTTCTGGAGAGGAGGGTCCGTCGGATAGTCGAACCTCGGATTCAGGAGGAGCAGTGTGGTTTTCGTCCTGGTCGTGGAACACTAGACCAGCTCTACACCCTCAACAGGGTCCTGGAGGGTGCGTGGGAGTTTGCCCAACCAGTTTACATGTGCTTTGTAGACTTGGAAAAGGCATTCGACCGCGTCCCTCGGGGGGTTCTGTGGCGGGTACTCCGGGAGTATGGGGTACCAGGCCCATTGATATGGGCTGTTAGGTCCCTGTACGACCGGTGTCAGAGCTTGGTCCGCATTGCCGGCAGTAAGTCAGGCTCGTTTCCGGTGAGAGTTGGACTCCGCCAAGGTTGCCCTTTGTCACCGATTCTGTTTATAACTTTTATGGACAGAATTTCTAGGCGCAGCCAAGGTGTTGAGAGGATCCGTTTTGGTGGCCTTAGAATCGCTTCTCTGTTTTTTGCAGATGATGTGGTCCTATTGGCTTCATCAGCTCGTGATCTACAGCTTTCACTGGAGCGGTTTGCAGCTGAATGCGATGCGGCCGGGATGAGGATCAGTTCCTCCAAATCCGAGGCCATGGTCTTGAGCCGGAAAAGGGTAGCGTGCCCTCTCCGGGTCGGGGAGGAGGTCCTGCCCCAAGTGGAGGAGTTTAAGTATCTCGGGATCTTGTTCACGAATGAGGGAAAACTGGAGCGTGAGATCGATAGGCGGATAGGTGCAGCGTCCGCAGTGAAGCGGGCGCTGTACCGGTCTGTCGTGGTGAAGAGAGAGCTGAGTCAAAAGGCAAAGCTCTCAATTTACCGATCGATCTACGTTCCCACCCTCATCTATGGTCATGAGCTTTGGGTTATGACCGAAAGAACAAGATCTCGGATACAAGCGGCTGAAATGAGTTTTCTCCGCAGGGTGGCTGGACTCTCCCTTAGAGATAGGGTGAGAAGCTCAGTCATCCGGGAGGGACTCGGAGTAGAGCCGCTGCTTCTCCACATCGAGAGGAGCCAGTTGAGGTGGCTCGGGCATCTGGTTAGGATGCCTCCTGGACGCCTCCCTGGTGAGGTGTTCCGGGCATGTCCCACCGGGAGGAGACCCAGAGGAAGACCCAGGATACGCTGGAGGGACTATGTTTCTCGGCTGGCCTGGGAACGCCTTGGGATTCCCCCAGAGGAGCTGCTCCAAGTGGCTGGGGAGAGGGAAGTCTGGGCCTCCCTACTTAGGCTGCTACCCCCGCGACCCGACCCCGGATAAGCGGAAGAAAATGGATGGATGGATGGATGGATGTACTTAAATAAAAAAGTGAAAATGGTGACTATTTGTCAACTACCGTGGCCGTTAGTTTAGCTACAAAACAGACAAAGTGACTTACAATAGGCCAACAATTGCAAAGCCTATAAAAAATGTATTTTGTATTAAGATGTTTGACAATTTGGATGTATTGGAAAATATTTTTGTTTTGATTTGTTGAGTCAAGTATGGTGATAAATGTACTTTGTTTACATGGGCGTTATCAACTGTTATCACCCCCATTCGTATGGGCGAATAGGTCACAATCTACCTACTAGCATGTTGAACATAACGTTATGAGCGTTATAATCGCAGTGAGTAGGCAGCGTTTCCGACAACCCGGAAGTGTAGCGTTTTTGTTTTTTTCAGCTTATGTAACCGTTTTCCTAAACCTAACCTTAAACCTGACCCAGAGGACCAACCCTAAACCTAACCCCCTCACCCTTGTGCCTAAACCTAACCAAGAGCCTAAACCTAACCCAAGACCCTTTACTCTAAACCTAACCACGTAGCTAAAGACGGAGCCTGCTGTCATCCATTGTAACAGTGATAACGTACCTTTAAACCTCCTAGAAGGTACAGGAGGGGCAATCTGACCGCTACGTATGGTTGATAACATCCGAAGCGGGTGCTAAAACGCTGCTAAAAATACCACGTCACTAACCGAACCACCATTGTGCTAACAATACCATGGTGCCAACGGGACCATGTTGCTAAGATAACCTCACTGCCAGCAGAACCACTCTGCCAATAGGAACATGCTGCTGTAGATTTATTCCTTTTTCAGTTTTGGTGCCTTGTTTTTGTATTTTTGTTGCACACTTTGATATTTGCTGTTGTTTTTTTGGTGAGCCAAGACGGTTCTTTTCGTCTTGAGCATTTCATTGTATTGTTGACCTTGTGTTGATTTTACATGACAAATAAACCAAACCTGGATTCACTTTCTCCTTCTTGTTATCCATCTTGAGCATGGACTTTTAATGCTTCTCAGTCAGGTGGATCTCCATGTTAATTTCCCAGCCCCAGCACTCTGTCATTCTTAACACTTCCACCCAGGCCAATATATATTTATGAGTATGATGGAGAGGCTGGCTCCTCACTAGATCATATATATTCAATTTTCAGTCCTTTACACATTCCCTCCCTCTTATCTTTTTTGTGCATATGCCCCGCCTCTCTCTCCCCTTCCTGCTTCCTCCACAGGCCACTGACAGATTCAAATCTCAAGCAATGCTGTTTATGAACAGGCACTTCATTTTCCATAACCATTCGCGTTCAGGGTGCTACAAGGTCCATCACATCTCATCAATCACAGCAAAGCAACACTGTCTAAAAGAAGAAAAAAAGTTCACTTATTCTCTGCTGCTACTGTCAAACACACAACTACAATTTTTTTATTACAAAGCAAGAAATGTAATGATATGACTTGTCAAGACAACTTATTTAAGACCAGATTACAGAAATATATTTTTCCTCAAAATATGATCTAAAATGTGGCATCCACATCGAAAGGAGCCAGTTGAGGTGGTTCATTCATCTGGTAAGGATGTGCCCATGGTTCAGGCATGTCCAACTGAGAGGGGAACCCGGGGAAGACCAAGAACATGCTAGAGAGACTATGTCTCTTGGTTGGCCTGGAAATGCCTTGGAGTCCTCCCAGAAGAGCTGGAAGAGGTGGCCGAGAAAAGAGATGTCTGGACCTCCCTGCTCAGGATGCTGCCCCCGAGACCCGACTTCGGAATAAGTGGAAGATAATGGATAGATGGAAAATGTGACATGCATTATAGTCTTGTCAAATCTTGTAGGGAGTTAATATTTTCATTCAGCAGAAAAAAGTGGAAATGTTCTCAAATATCTGTTCTTGTTCAACTTTTGATACATGTTGAGTTAGATCAACACAAATATCAAGGTGGTAAAAATCTAGTAATAATTTTTATATCTCTTACTTTAAGAGTACCAATAACAAGTGTAGGGGTGTTCCAATTAGGGACGGGGCCGATCCGATCCAGTATCGGTATCCGATACCAGCACAATTTGAGTATCGGATATCGGATCCAGTGAGAGTTGGACTCCGCCAAGGTTGCCCTTTGTCACCGATTATGTTCATAACTTTTATGGACAGAATTTCTAGGCGCAGCCAAGGTGTTGAGAGGATCCGTTTTGGTGGCCTTAGAATCACTTCTCTGTTTTTTGCAGATGATGTGGTCCTATTGGCTTCATCAGGTCGTGATCTACAGCTTTCGCTGGAGCGGTTTGCAGCCGAGTGTGATGCGGCCGGGATGAGGATCAGTTCCTCCAAATCCGAGGCCATGGTCTTGAGCCGGAAAAGGGTAGAGTGCCCTCTCCGGGTCGGGGAGGAGGTCCTGCCCCAAGTGGAGGAGTTTAAGTATCTCGGGTCTTGTTCACGAATGAGGGAAAACTGGAGCGTGAGATCGATAGGCGGATAGGTGCAGCATCCGCAGTGAAGCGTGGTGAAGAGAGAGCTGAGTCAAAAGGCAAAGCTCTCAATTTACCGATCGATCTACGTTCCCACCCTCATCTATGGTCATGAGCTTTGGGTTGTGACCGAAAGAACGAGATCTCGGATACAAGCGGCTGAAATGAGTTTTCTCCGCAGGGTGTCTGGACTCTCCCTTAGAGATAGGGTGAGAAGCTCAGTCATCCGGGAGGGACTCGGAGTAGAGCCGCTGCTTCTCCACATCGAGAGGAGCCAGTTGAGGTGGCTCGGGCATCTGGTTAGGATGCCTCCTGGACGCCTCCCTGGTGAGGTGTTCCGGGCATGTCCCACCGGGAGGAGACCCAGAGGAAGACCCAGGACACGCTGGAGGGACTATGTTTCTCGGCTGGCCTGGGAACGCCTTGGGATTCCCCCAGAGGAGCTGCTCCAAGTGGCTGGGGAGAGGGAAGTCTGGGCCTCCCTACTTAGGCTGCTACCCCCGCGACCCGACCCCGGATAAGCGGAAGAAAATGGATGGATGGATGGATATCGGATCCAACCTGCCGATATATCCGTTCCAGCTTCAAAGAGCACTTGTGTTCCATCACATTCTGTGACTGCTGTCTTAATATTGTGTGAGATAAACCCAATGAAGACACTCTTGAGCCTTACAACAGGAAACTCACAAACTCTAACAGCACGGAAGAGGCAGCTCTATACCACACACATGTCCTTCTTACTCATGTTGCAGCTGGAAAACTAAAAAAACGCTAAGCATGATGTGAAAGACAACAAAATCCACTCTCTTAGTGGTTAAGGGGAGTGGGCTGTTTTGTCTTTCCCATCATGCTTAGCATTTTTTTTAGTTTTTCCAGCTGCACCATGAGTGAGAAGGACATGTGTGTGGTATAGAGCTGCCTCTTGTGTGCTGTTAAAGTTTGTGAGTTTCCTGTTGTAAGGCTCAAGAGGGTCTTCATTGGGTTTATCTCACACAATGTTAAAATTAATAGTCTCAGTACAAAAATTTCATTACATGTACAGTATACGGATTCACATACCTGAACAGTATCGGATCGGGAAAGTATCGGTATCGGTCGATACCCAGTTTTTAAGGATCGGATCGGAAGTGAGAAATGTGGATCGTGCATCCCTAGTTCCAATACTGCTTTTTTTTACTCAATGTAAGTACTGTACTTCATTTTGGGTACTTTCCATTACTGAATACTGATACAGACAGTGATGTAGTCTACATTTTTGTAGTACGGTAGGTATACGGTGCATAGAAACCAAAGTACACTGTACAATGTAATTGCCAATTTATTTTGATTTTAGGCATATTGAACATTTCAAAATGTCTCTGAATGAACAACAAATGAACAACAAACTTTGTACAAGAGTTGGCTTTGTATTAAAACATGTTACTGAATTTATAACAGTATCAAAGCAAAGTGCTGCAAACTGATAGATTGTTACGGAAGCATTTAACTGCCGTGTAACATATCAGTCACATGTGCCTAATGATATGCCATGTATCATTGGGCACTGTTAAGTGGATATACTCCGTATACTGTACCGAAGTATCACGTAGACCACACCACTGGATACAGAGTAGGTACTGACTGAGTTGGTACTTAACCATTACACAATGACTTAAGAAATGCTAAATGCTTAACACTGTATTTACATATCTCTAAACTATTGACAACTTTGACAAGCTGTTACCCAAATGTGCTTTTATAGTCAGACTTCTTTTTCAACAGAACACCTATTGCTCATATACCTTCTATTCAAAGTGGCTGCCACGGCTATGCAACTTTAACAAATGTCAAAATGAGAAAAAAAAAAAAACTATTCTGACCATCTCCTTTTAATGGTTTAGTTTCAAGGATTTACCTCCAACCTGACTAGTGTTTTGTCTTGTTCTGTATACATGCAGGATGAATTTACACAAAGAGACAGATCACCTGAAAGGCTACAAGCACTGACCATGACATCTAAAGAATAAGACGTCTCTCTCACTGTTGCATGTGAGAGAGACTCTTGTTAGCTCAGTCAATACCTGTCTGACTTGCTGCCTGAAGGTGAAGAGAAAAAGTTGCATTCCTTTTGTAGTCAAGTTAAAATGGGCACAATGATTTAGTTGATGGATTTATTGTGAGGCTGATCAGTAGATGGGTTGTCTGCACACTTATGTAAAAAACCTGCTGCATGTCTAGCCTTCTGATCTGATTGGTTCATTCTGCAGTCATGAGGAAGTGGAGAACGACAGGCAGGTAATGATCAAGTCTTCCTCTCACTTTTATCGAACGTCAGAAGAAAATCCTTCGTTTAAAGGTCCACTGGCATGATGTTGGAAATTTGCATAAAATGGCACAACATATATATCTTATATCATTCAGCTATGTTCGTTTTTGCAAACAAAATAATAAATATATTAAAATTTTCATTCAAAGTCATTTTAAATTTGACGCAGTGTTTCGTCTCGGGAAATCTGGGTACACGTGAATGCAACGTCTGTGACGTAGTGTTAGGACCGTCAGTCATGCGCAGTCTGCGTCTGCCATGATAACTCATATTCATTCTCTGCCACATCGCCCTTTTTTTGTATAACTTGAAAAATGCCATTACGTTGTGTCGCATTTGGGTGTTCTAATATCATCAGTGAACAAGTGAGCCTTTTCACTTTCCCAAAAGATGAAATAATTTGTCAAGACTGGACAAAACAAACAAAGCGGTCCCCCTCGGAGCCCCCCCTCGCTCCACTCCACCTGAACGGTAAGGCAGAACCTGCTGTTTCTTGTTCAACCCCCTGAACTAACTTTGGCTTCCCAAACTGAAGACAAATCGCTCAAATCTAAACTTAGATTGCTAAATTTGTTGGTTTTTATATTGTCCGCCATGAATATGTAAAAGGGGCGCTCTAGAGACGGTCCTAACACTACGTCACAGATGTTGCATTCGCGTGTACCCGGATTTCCCGAGACGAAACACTGCGCCAAATTTAAAATGACTTTGAATGAAAATTTAATATATTTATTATTTTCTTTGCAAAAACGAACATAGCTGAATGATATAAGATATGTTGTGCCAGTTTATGCAAATTTCCAACATCATGTCAGTGCGTCGGGTTGCCGCTCCAAACTTTATCTCGACTCGGGTTCGATCCTCACTTGGTTGAACTTATTTTGCGACTTTTCACAAGAGTGGTTTCAGGTGAAAAATCGACAGAGGATGGATCACAAAGAGAACAGCGAACTCTAGAAAAACAAGTTGTGGACTTTTTTCAAGACAAGGACATTGATCTGGATCATGCTGATATTTCTATGTGTTACACTTTACCCAGCAAGAAGGAAAAGGATAAACCAGTAATAGTAGTAAGATTTATCAGCAGAAAATCTCGAAACAATGTATTGATGCAGGCCAGAAAATTAAAAGGAACAAGAGTCTATATAAACGAACATTTAACAAAGAAAAATGGTAACCTTGCTCGCGAGGCAAGGTTGTTAAAAAAACAAAAAAATATATTTTCAACATGGACGAGAAACGGTAAAATTTGGGTTATTGAAAAAGAAGGACAACAGGCAAAAATGATAAGAGAGTTGAATGACTTGGAAAGATTGAGATGAGCCCGTGTAATGAAAACAAAAAACAAGTCATGAAACTTCTTACACATAAAATCAATAAAATAAACATCATGGCAAACAATAACATCAAATGATGGAAACGCATGATGAATTAGAATTCAAAATATACAATGTCGATGATGTCATTAATAGAAATCTTTTTCCGACCATAAAAAACAGTGAATATTATAATATTGAACAGTATAACAAAATTGCTACGGCAAATGGGACTCTTTCAATAATTCATCTTAACTGTAGAAGTCTGAATACAAAAATTTCTGAAATACAAGAATATTTAAAAAAATTTAACACACCTTTTACAATCATAGCACTGTCTGAAACATGGTTAAATGATGGAAATATACAAAACGCTCACATTGAAGGATATGAAATATATTACATGAATAGAAAAAATAAAAGAGGTGGAGGAGTGGCTTTATTTGTCAACTCTGATTTACAGTGCAGATTGCATAGTGAAATGTCATTAGTTGTCGACGATATAATGGAAATTATAACAATAGAAATAATAAATACTATTAGTAAAAATATAATAATAAGTTGTGTATACCGATCTCCAGGATCAAGAATAGAATTATTCACGGACAAACTAAATGAACTACTAGTTAAGACCTGTAACAAAAATGTTATTTTATGTGGAGATTTTAATATTGATCTTGGAAACACAACTGATTCAAATAACCTCAACATATTTACAGATTCAATGTATAGTTTGAGTTTATTCCCTTTAATTAACAACCCGACAAGAATTACATCTCACAGTGCAACTACAATTGATAACTTTTTTACAAATATCATAAATGGTGTTATGACAAGTGGTATTTTGATGACAGATATAAGTGATCACTTACCAATTTTCATAACTTATATAAATGCTGATATTGATAAGATAATTCCCAGAAATAAAAATAAATTAATAAACACATCAAAAAAAGCATTGGATAGATTAAAAAAAGACTTAGATAAACAGAATTGGGAAGGTGTTTATGTGGACGATGTAAATAAATCCTATGAAGAATTTATGAACATACTGGAAGTTTTGTACAATAAGAATTGTGTGCTAACAAAGAATAAACAAACAAAGAAAAAAGTAGATCCACCATGGATGACTAATGGATTGAGAAACGCATGCAAGAAAAAGAATAATCTGTATTCATTTTTCCTGAAATCTAGAACAAGTGATTCAGAATGCAAATATAAAAAGTATAAAAACAAATTAGTGACGATTATTAGGAAACAAAAGAGGGAATATTACAGTAAATTATTACATGAAAAAAGAGGTGATATGAGGGCAACATGGCAAGTATTGAATGGTGTTTTGAATAAAAATAAGGTTGGTTGTGGTATTTCTAAATATTTCATTGAGAATAACCAAGAAATCCACGATGAAAATGAAATTGTCAATGGATTTAATAATTATTTTGTTAATGTAGGATCAAACCTTGCAGAAAAAATACCAAAAGTAGATAGAAATGTGAGTCACTTAATAAATAGTCCTGTAAATAGTATGTTTCTGAGAGAAACGGACAATGAAGAAATAATGATGATGGTTAAAACATTTACTAACAAAAGATCTAAAGACAGTGAAGATATGGACATGATGGTCGTAAAAGAAATAATAGGCCATGTTATAGAACCATTTACATATATTTGTAATTTGTCGTTCTCAACGGGTATTTTTCCAAACAGAATGAAGATAGCTAAAGTGGTTCCACTTTATAAGAATGGCGACAAATGTCAATACAACAACTACAGACCAATATCTCTGTTGCCACAGTTCTCTAAAATCTTGGAAAAACTGTTTGCATCCAGATTTGATCTCTTTCTTGAAAAACATAATATACTAAGTAATAGTCAATACGGGTTTAGATCAAAAAATTCAACTTCGTTGGCTTTAATGGAGTTAATGGAACACATTACCACGGCAGTAGATCAAAAGCAATACTGCGTCAGTGTGTTTGTTGATCTTAAAAAGGCATTTGACACGATTGATCACACAATACTACTAGAAAAATTGAATAAATATGGCGTTAGAGGACCGGCTCTGCAGTGGTTACATAGTTATTTAGAGAATAGAAAACAATTTGTACAGATAGATGAAACAAGATCTAACCTTTGTGAAATATCATGTGGTGTACCGCAGGGATCCGTACTTGGTCCTAAGTTGTTTATATTGTATATTAATGATTTAATGGATGTTTCGTGTGTTCTTCAATGTGTTCTTTTTGCCGATGACACTACATTCTTTTATTCTGGTAATAACCTGGAGCAAATGTTGGAATTGATGAAGAAGGAATTTATTAACATACAAAACTGGTTTAATTTAAATAAGTTATCACTAAACATTCAAAAAACAAATTATATGATTTTCGGTAATAAAAAGGTAACAACTGAAGTTCCTTTCAGCATCAACGGAGTTGAAATATGTAGAGTAAATGAAATTAAATTCTTGGGTGTGATTATTGATGAGAGATTGTCATGGAAGCAACACATAAATTATGTTAAAATTAAATTATCCAAATCCATTGGAGTACTATATAAGGTAAAGGACTTACTTGATGATAAATCTTTGTTTTTGCTGTATAGTACATTCATACTACCACATTTAATTTATTGTGTTGAAATTTGGGGTACAGCATGCAAAACTACAACGAAACCTATTTTTATTTTACAGAAAAGAGCTTTAAAGGGGACCACACATACAAAATTCACTTTTTAATGTTTTTTTTTACTAAACTTTGGGTATTTACTTCATAAAAAAACAGTCCTTGTGCCAAAAAAATGCACCCAGTGGTTTATTTACTCTAAGTAGATTTGTTTGTCTGTGATTAAAAACGCTCCGTTTCACACTTCCTGCGGTTTGTGACGTCACAAACCGTAGCCAATCACCTCAAACCTGAGTCCAGCCCCTCACCTAGCAACCCCTGGTGATGCTCCACCCACTTGAGTATAAAAGATGTCACGGTTGCCTAGCGGTTTAGGAGCTGACCTGGCGGTCATTTATTCATTTATTTAGCCCATGGGGGGCTAGGGGTTTGCCCTGCTCCAGCCATGCAGCACATCTCGAGTAAAACCAGAATGTTTTATTACCTTGTTTGAATGAACTCTGTCTCGTTGAAACTGTGCACACACACTCTAGCGGTTTGGACTTGTTTCTTATATGATGAAGGACTACTGTTGCACAACTGTCAGTTTGGTTGAGCGGTTACGACACTTGACCGCCACGCAGGAGAGCGGAGATCGCGTCCCGTCAACGGCATCTTTTTTTTTCCCCCCTTTTTTTTAAAGCCTTTTGTTTCGGAGAAATCGGGGTGAGACTAGATATATACATCGACATAATAATACTTTATAATTGTTATTTTTACGTTTTAGTTCAATTTTTAGTGTAATATCGCTCCCAACGCGCAGCCGGCAGAAAACTGTGCACACACACACTCTCTCTCGCGGGGCGACAGTCTGTACCATCAAGCACCACTGATCGATATATTTTCAGATTAGCAACTTATTTATTTTAAGAATACCTTTCACTTCATCAAAATCTTATCAAAACTTCAGCGTTCTAAATGTAGGTGGTTGTGATTATTTCTTATACGATGGTCCACACTGCTCTCACCCACCTGGATCAGAAGGACTCATACGTGCGTCTGCTCTTTGTGGACTTCACATCTGCCTTCAACACCATGATCCCCCAAACTCTGATAGACAAACTATCTACACTTGGACTAAGCCCCTCTATTTGTAACTGGGTACTAGACTTCTTAACAGACAGACCACAGTCCGTGAAGATCCACAACTTCTCCTCCTCCACCATAACCCTTAGCACTGGCTCTCCTCAGGGATGTGTGCTGAGCCCCCTTCTGTTCACTCTGCTCACATATGATTGTACAGCCACACTTCCAGGCTGTCATATTGTTAAGTTTGCAGATGATACAGCGGTGGTGGGATGCATTACAAACAATGATGAGTCCAGCTACAGACAGGAGGTGGAACACCTGGAGAGCTGGTGCAAAGAGAACAATCTTCACATGAATGTGAAGAAGACAAAGGAGATGATTGTGGACTTCAGAAGGAACAAACACAACCATGCCCCACTGAAAATAGGTGGGTCTGCAGTGGAAGTGGTCTCCAGCTACAAATACTTGGGTGTACACATGAATGATAACCTCAGCTGGAGCAACAACACCACCAGCCTGATCAAGAAAGGTCATCAGAGACTCTACTTCCTCAGACGGCTGAGACGAGCTGGTCTGAGCAGCCCAGTCCTCACCTCCTTCTACAGGTGTGCAGTGGAGAGCATCCTGTGCTCCAGCATCAACGTGTGGCATGGAGGCTGCACAGTTGAAGAGAGGAAAGCTCTACAGAGAGTGGTGAAGGCTGCACAGAAGTCTGTTGGAGTCAGTCTCCCCACCATCACAGACATTTACACCTCCAGATGCAGGAAAAGAGCCACCTGCATCATGAAAGACCTCACTCACCCAGCACACTCACTCTTTGCCCCACTCCCCTCAGGACGGAGGTTGAGGAGCATCAAATGTAGAACCACTAGACTGAGGAACAGCTTCTACCCTGAGGCTGTTAGACTCATGAATAAATAAAAATAAAATAAAAAATAAACACTGCAAAATATCACATCATGCTGATGCTGATCTGTTTTCTTGTTGCTGTATTCATCTGTGACCATCTGCTCATACAAACTCATGTTCGTGCTGCTGTTTATTCCCACTATATTAGGCTTAGTGTATTACTAGTTGATGTTTTTCTTAGTTAGTTCTAGATGTTATTACTGTTTTTCTCTTTCATTGTTGTTGGATGTAACTGGGACCTCGTGTACATAATCTCGTTTTCATCTCATGTACCACATGCGGTGCAAATGACAATAAAGACTCTCTGACTCTGACTCTGACTCTGACTCTGAAAGACTGCTTTTTACATAACTACCCGGTTGGCTCAGAGGTAGTGAACCGGACTCGTAATCCGAAGGACACGGGTTTGCCTCCCGGTCGCGGCAACCCTTTTTTTTTTTTTAAGCCTTTTGTTTTGCAGACCGCCGGCGAAGACACCATTTGCGTGCGGGAGTTGTTGGGAGCTACTGACTTTTGAGGTCCGGGGGTCCGGTCAAAGGTTGCCTCATGCGGATAAATTAACTGGAGCGAGACATTCTGTGAACTTTGTGTGTGGACTGAAGCACGCTCCCAAAAGCGCCGCATTCAACGAGCGGAGCTAACACCGCCCGGCTCGGAGGAGGAAAAGCTATTCGAGGCTAATGCTAAAAAAAGGAGCTGCAAATGGCGGCGCGCGCAGAGGGCTTTTGGTAAGTTATCTTAAGCTACTAGCACTAACAGTAAGTCAAATGAGTAATAAAAAAGAGCTAATTTTAAAATAACAACATACTGTATTAGAGATACATGTACTGGCTGTTACAGAGGGCGTAGTTAATGTAAATAGGTCTTTGTAGGGCGTGGCTTTCAGACCTCATTATTCATAAACCGGTCGTTTAGAACGGAAGTGAAATTTGGCAGAATTAGAAAGGGGATATTTTTTTATCTAAGCATTATTTTGTGTATAAAATTGACTGAAAATGGTCTGGATAGCACACAGATAAACCACAAAAAATTATATATCCTACATTTGGTCCCCTTTAAGGATAATAACTAGAACCAGTGGTGTAGTCTACGTGATACGCAGGTATACGCCGTATACCCACTAGCCCTTGTGTTGTCCTGCGGGTCAAAAGTGACCCGCTACCATGTTTAGCTATAGAAAAAATACCTTAAACTATATTTTTCCAACTTGAAATTTTATGACTTTTCCTAAAGTGACCCCATCATTACAAAAAGTGATACTTTGTTTTTGTCTAGGTTTACATGTGGGCTGTACACCACTAGGGTCCAAAGATCGTCCTATGGGTCATTTTTGACCCGTGAATTATAAAGGCATTTAAACACCAGAAAAAAGTTCAAAGGCCACACACAAACACACACACACACACACACACACACACACACACACACACACACACACACACACATACACACATCAAAGACACTAGAACTTGCATTTGACCTGCACCTGCACTCTTGATCTGCAGCTAACCCCTCACATCACACAAGCTGCCAAGCAAAACAAAAAAACAAACTAAGAAATAATAAAGGCTGCAGCTGGGTCAGTCAAAAGAAAAAGGTGCCAGTTCTGCCCCTGGAAGAAGGACTGCAAGACAAAAGCTGTGTGCTGCACATGTGAGAAACACATCTGCAAAGCCCATTCTCACGTTCACACATACTGCCCTTCTTCTTCTTCTTCTTCTTCTTCGGCTTTTCCCTTTTCAGGGGTCGCCACAGTGAGTCATCCTCCTCCACCTCACTCTGTCCTCACTCCAACTACCTCCATGTCCTCTCTAACTGCATCCATATATCTCCTCTTTGTCTTTTTCCTGGCAGCTGCATTTCTAACATCCTTCTACCAATATACCCACTGTCCCTCCTCTGGACATGTCCAAACCATCTCAGTCTGGCCTCCCTAACTTTATCTCCCAGTTGTTCAACATGTGCTGTACCTCTGATGATCTCATTCCTGATCTTATCCATCCTTGTCACTCCTAAGGAGAACCTCAACATCTTCATTTCTGCCACTTCCAGTTCTTTCTCCTGTCTTTTTGTCAATGACACTGTCTCCAGACCATACAACATAGCTGGTCTCACCACTGTCTTGTAAACTTTTCCTTTGACCTTTGCTGACACCTTTTTGTCACAAATCACTCCTGAAACTTTTCTCCATCCACTCCATCCTGCCTGGACTCTCTTTTTCACCTCTTTACCACATTCCCCATTTTCCTGGACAGTGGACCCCAAGTACTTGAAGTCCTGCACCTTTGTGACCTCTGCTCCTTGTAGCCTCACTGTTCCACTGGCCTCCCTCTCATTCACACACATGTACTCTGTCTTACTACGGCTGACTTTCATTCCTCTTCTTTCAAGTGAATACCTCCACCTCTCCAAGTTCTCTTCCACCTGTTCCCTGTTCTCACCACATATCACAATGTCATCTGCAAACATCATAGACCATGGGGATTCCTGCCTGACCTCATCTGTTAGTCGGTCCATCACCAGAGCAAACAAGAAGGGGCTCACATACTGTCCTACATGTGATAAATATAGTAGAAGTTGAAAATTGTTCACAAAATCAAGCAACATTTTGTTTTTTTGTTGTGTTATGAGAGAAGTATTTTTATAATTCACTTCCTAAAAAATATTTAAAAAATAAACGTGACAAAAAAGTTCCAGATTGTTGACTGTTTTTTCCCTTTCAATATAAATAATTCAGAAATAATTACTTTACATTTATATAATAGCCATAATAAACCTTTACTGTGTAAAAGAAAACTGTTTTGACAGTTGGTTTGTGGTAAAAAAAAAGTGTAATACTGTTAACTGGTGATTGTCTTTTTGTATTGTGTAACAAAAATACATGATAAAAAAAATATAAAAAAATAAATAATTGAGATGCATTGATAAATAGGTTGTTTCATCATGGAAAATGGATTTTGGATTTAAAGTTCAATAAAGCTGCTTTATTTTGGGTCTTTGGTAGTGCGGGTCATTTTTGACCCGTAGGACAAGGGGAGTAAACAGAATGTTAAGATCGCACAAGGGTTAAGAAATATGTTAAAATTATATTGTTTGAAAAGTTACAGACTGCATTACAAAGTTACATAGTGCAGCTTTAAGGTAGGTTGAGAACGACTAACCTTGTGTTTGTGTGTGTGTGTGTGGGTGTGTGTGTGTTGTAAAAGTAGTGTGAGGAGCAGCGTGCAGGTCCTGTGCTGAACATGTAAGAACAGCTGACACAGCAGAAACAGGCAGGACTGTAAATCACGAAGCAAGCTGACGGTTTATGACATCTTGTCGCTCGACATGAACAGAGAGGTGAAAAAACTAAAACTGCTTACGCATTTTTTAAAAACTTTAACTTTGTAATTATAAGCAGCAACTTGAGAAAAGTGCAGGAGTATTCACCACTCCCTCAATTATCCACAATATAGAACGTCTTCATTTAGCAGCTAATAAATCACTACACTGTGTTTTAGCAGACGGAGGGGATGAACAGATTTTATTTACGCCTGAAAACTTTCTCTGGGGTGTCACAGCAGCTATATTCACAGATATGTCTTCAGAAAAAAACAAGTGTTGTTTTATGTGAACACTATTGTGATTCATGGATTTGGCTCCCACAGAAAAGACATTTCCAAAGAAATTAAAAGACTTATAAAAGTGACAGCTCATTATGGCTTGTTCTGCTTTCCTTTATTTCTTGTAACTACTTTGTAGCAAAACGTGGACCTGTTAAATTAGTATGTTAATTCATGCCTCTGCTATCATCAGCTGCATTTCTTTTATTGTCATCCAAGTGAAGCAGTCAAGTTTCTCACGATCTCAAAGTAACGGTTCATCACATCGTGGAAGAGAGAAGCAACAAGTCGGTGCAGCGACTAGTCCTCCACCAGCGCCCTGCAACCTTTATGATCAAAAGAGACATTTCTGTCACTTTAACATGTCCAGAGCTGCAACACCTGCTACAACTGTCATCATCAACTGGTGGCCCATGGGCCACTTTGAGCTTGTTAGAGGAGGCTTCTATGGCCAGTAGGTGTGAAATTATAAAACTAAAAACATCCAATAATTGTTAGTATTTATTGATTTTTTTAAACGTTTTAAGACAAAAAGAAAGACTGGATTCTCCCATGCATCCATTCATTTATCCATCCATCCATTATCTTTGTTTCTTCCTTTTCAGCTTGCAGGGGGTCACTGGTGCCCAAATCCAGGTAACTACTCTATCAATGAATTCTTGTAAAAAAAACATATACATACTATTTTGCCAATAAAATGTTTTTTAATGCAGGCTTATGTGTGTTTTTTTAATTGTGGAAAAAATGAGTATCCTACTTTGAATAAATAAAGCATGAAGTTAAAGGGAGTATAATTTACTCTGTTTATTAGTATACACATATTTGCAAATGAAATGACAGGAAAACTGGTAAAACTAGTCGTATTTTGTTGTGGCTACAGTATAACATCCTATCAAATTCAGTTTTGTGTTAGTTTGAATCAAAACTTGAAAGAGCCGCTGTGGAGGGGCCAAAGAGCCGCATGTGGCTCCAGAGCCGCAGGTTGCAGACCTCTGAGTTAGAACATCACAAAATAAATGAACGGCCAAAATGCAGTTTTCCTTGTTCTGATCCAAAAAATTCATCAGAAGAGCACCTCGGTCATGGACACTACTGATTCTGCACAGGTTTAGTGCATAGATATACTTTTTACACTTTTATACTACTATGCAAAAAACTCAGGACAGTATTACACATTTATTATTTCATTTTATGCTTATGTTTATTAAATGTTTTAGTATTTTAGTGTTTAAATGTTTACTGTTGCACCGAGGGACTGAGAGAAACACAATTTCAATCCTGTGTATGTCCTGTACATATTGCAGTTTTGACAATAAAGTTGACTTTGACTTACATGTACAGCAAACACACACCGTGGACTAAGATCTGAACAGAAAAGTGTTTGTTTCCTTTCCTCCCCTCGCCTGCCGTGCGCTGTGGAGATAAGCTGCACCATAACTATGGGAACAAGTGGAGCTCCCTGAGGAAAGCTCTCCAAAACAAAGCACCGGGGGCCTGTACTGCACGCAGACTTTCTAACTGTAAAAATATTCATTCATTTCAGTCTCCACGACATAATGCACATAAAGGAAGCGGGGGACGCCTCATGTTAATACTGAAGATTGACGGAAGAAGCGGCACAATGGCAGAAGAACACACAAAGACTAATTCATTAGAACAGATAATACTCAGACACCGTTAATTTTATTTGTCTTCCTAATTGGATGTAGCGAATGGAAAAAAAAATCAGACATTTTATTCATTAATTAATCGATGAAAGCTTACGGTTGCTATTTAAAGATCTGCTTTTTTTTTATCACTATTTTTGTGTAATCCGGCATCATTTCTTTTCCTTTCTATTTAAATATGGAGTTGATGTGAGGAGGGGCAATGAGTTGGGAAGACTTGGGTGGGCTCACATGGCTGAGATAGTCACCGCCATGCAGCAAGTAAAGGAAATGAACGTTGTCAGCAAGGCCTCATCCTGTTCTCACTGCGCCATAATCCAATCATCTCCACAGACAGTGCTGCATTCAAGTGTAAATAAAACTGTGCTTATTAAGGCTCCAGCATCAGGTATGAGAGGAGGGGAGAGGAGGAGGCAGAAAAAGGAAAGAGACGTGCAAGAAAACAAGCTCCACAGCACACACACCCCCCCCCCCCAGCTCAGTGAAGAGCCTCATCATCTCCACAAAAACCAA
>JBBPBX010002697.1:0-13171 GCA_038048925.1 Garcialebias charrua
AGCAGAGGAGGTCAGGAGGGGCTAATATGGCTAAATATGCTAACTCTGGACCGCACGTGGAAATACAGGAGACCTTATTGTTTTGAGCGGAGGTTTAAGAGGCAGGCGTAGGCACGGAACTGCGTCGTAACTCGGGGACTACCTGTATTGTAATTTCCTATCTGGCAACCCTGGACTTGCCATGTAAAAGAATGGCCCGATCGCAAGAGAATTCTTCCAAAAACCAGTGTAGTTTTAATTTGGCCTAAATGTAGTAGACTTGCTAGTTCAACATTGAATTGAGTCTGTTTGTTTAATGGGTAATTAAAATAAGTGCTTGCTATATATCTAAATTTCCACATACAGGTATTTATAATGTTAAGAGGTAAAGCATATTATCCATTGTCGAACATTTTCTTTCTCCTTGAAAATAAAACTAATTTGCTTTTATTCCACTGAATACTTCTCATAAGACACAACTTCTATGAAAGTACCAGTATATAACAACTGTTTCCAAAGTTCAGCCCTACAAACGAAGAGCTAAACCTTTAATTCAATAAATCAGACAATGGCGATACCACATGAGAGCGGGGTTTTGATTTCCTGTCAGAAACAAGCAAACATCCAGAATCAGACCTCACACCTCCCCTTTGACCTGAGAGACACCAGAGCTCGGCGAACAACGGTAAATAAAGAAATGGCTGCAATTAGAGGAGGAGGAGGGTCGGATGAATGTCTGCTGATCCAACTCTGATCAGCACTCCCAACTGTGTCGGTTCCCCTCGTCGTGTCCAAGGCCTGAAAGGATTAACTCGGCACGGAATGAATTATTTATCAGGAAATGACTATTGCGTTTATCTTTTTTCTCAACACTGCAGTGGAGACGGTGGCGCAAATATTAAAAAGGACCCTCCCCCGCTCATGTTCAAAAGTACCAAGTCTAGCTTGTATGTTCAACCAGTGTCCTGATAGAGGACTCGGGAGCCTTATCTCCACCATTGCGCGGGTTTAATCTCTTTTAGAGCTTCCGAATCAGAGGCAACCAAAACAAACATTTGGAATTAAAACTGGTTTTCTGCGTCGCATGTGCGGTGCTTTGCTGCTTGTTCTGGTCAGGGTGTCAATGACGGATAAAGAAGTACGGGTAGAAATAAAAATCCCTTACTTGGTGATTTAATGCATGCAGTGGAGGGGAGGGGGTTGGTTAAAATAAAACATGATTTCTGCCAAGACAGAGCTAGTGACGGTGATTAATAAACAGGCTTTTTGTGTTTGCTCCAACCAATTTATTTGAGGATGACTGGTATCCATTTTTATGGCTGGTGCCAATCTTTACAAATCAGAGCTGCTGATATACAACCAATACTTAAATATTTGCCAAATTCAAGTATATAAATATGACTCATCACACTGAACGAAGAAATAAGTCAGATTTGGTCAAAATGAACTGAGCACATTTTCAGATTTCTGACTTTTACCAGAGATCTGGTTCCAGAGATGTGGACTGATTGGGCTGGATAATCAAAAATACCCCTGGAAAATTGGTCTGAGGATTTCTTGACATCGTTCGAAAGAGGGGACCTCAAATCATATACAATACCATACCATTTTATTTATAGAGCACTTAAAACAGCAACAAGGCCAACCAAAGTGATTGGGATTTCCCAACTGGAAAGAAATAAAGAAAAGGAAAAGTAATGAATGTTTAGGACTTTTCTGATCACAATCATTGTTTGTTGAGTCCTTTAGGAGAACTGGAGGGTTAAGTATGCATGGCTGATAGACATTTTTTTAAATGGCCAATATCAATGAATTGATAAGTCTGTCTCTACCTTTTAATTAGCTAATATCGGACAATAAATTGTCTAACTACCATTTAATTGGCCAATATCAGCTAATTAATTGCTGTCTCTACCATGTAATAGGCCAATATTAGACGATTAATCGGCCCATCTCTACAATTTAATTTGTCAATATCAGACAATTAATCTGTCTGACTCTATCATTTAATTAGCCAACATCAGATGATTTTTTTGTCTCTATATTTTAATTAACTAATATAGGACAATTAATCATCAGACTCTACCATTTAATTAGCCAATATCAGACAATTAATCGGTCTGTCTGCCATTTAATTGGCCAATATCAGACAATTAATTGGTCTGTCTACCATTTAATTGGCCAATATCAGACAATTAATTGGTCTGTCTGCCATTTAATTGGCCAATATCAGACAATTATTTGGTCTGTCTGCCATTTAATTAGCCAATATCAGATGATTAATTGGTCTGTCTGCCATTTAATTAGCCAATATCAGACAATTATTTGGTCTGTCTGCCATTTAATTAGCCAATATCAGATGATTAATTGGTCTGTCTGCCATTTAATTAGCCAATATCAGATGATTAATTGGTCTGTCTGCCATTTAATTAGCCAATATCAGATGATTAATTGGTCTGTCTGCCATTTAATTAGCCAATATCAGATGATTAATTGGTCTGTCTGCCATTTAATTAGCCAATATCAGATGATTAATTGGTCTGTCTGCCATTTAATTAGCCAATATCAGATGATTAATTGGTCTGTCTGCCATTTAATTAGCCAATATCAGATGATTAATTGGTCTGTCTGCCATTTAATTAGCCAATATCAGATGATTAATTGGTCTGTCTGCCATTTAATTAGCCAATATCAGATGATTAATTGGTCTGTCTGCCATTTAATTAGCCAATATCAGATGATTAATTGGTCTGTCTGCCATTTAATTGGCCAATATCAGACAATTAATTGGTCTGTCTGCCATTTAATTAGCCAATATCAGATTATTAATTGGTCTGTCTGCCATTTAATTGGCCAATATCAGACAATTAATTGGTCTGTCTGCCATTTAATTAGCCAATATCAGACGATTAATTGGTCTGTCTACCATTTAATTAGCCAATATCAGACGATTAATTGGTCGGACTGCAATTTAATTAGCCATTATCAGATGATTAATTGGTCTGTCTGCCATTTAATTGGCCATTATCAGACGATTAATTGGTCTGTCTGCCGTTTAATTAGCCAATATCAGACGATTAATTGGTCTGACTGCCATTTAATTAGCCAATATCAGACGATTAATTGGTCTGTCTGCCATTTAATTAGCCAATATCAGACGATTAATTGGTCTGTCTGCCATTTAATTAGCCAATATCAGACTATTAATTGGTCTGTCTACCATTTAGTTAGCCAATATCAGACGATTAATTGGTCTGTCTGCCATTTAGTTAGCCAATATCAGACGATTAATTGGTCGGACTGCAATTTAATTAGCCATTATCAGATGATAAATTGGTCTGTCTGCCATTTAATTGGCCATTATCAGACGATTAATTGGTCGGACTGCAATTTAATTAGCCATTATCAGATGACTAATTGGTCTGTCTGCCATTTAATTGGCCATTATCAGACGATTAATTGGTCTGTCTGCCGTTTAATTAGCCAATATCAGACGATTAATTGGTCTGACTGCCATTTAATTGGCCAATATCAGACGATTAATTGGTCTGTCTGCCATTTAATTAGCCAATATCAGACGATTAATTGGTCTGTCTGCCATTTAATTAGCCAATATCAGACTATTAATTGGTCTGTCTACCATTTAGTTAGCCAATATCAGACGATTAATTGGTCTGTCTGCCATTTAATTAGCCAATATCAGACTATTAATTGGTCTGTCTACCATTTAGTTCGCCAATATCAGACGATTAATTGGTCTGTCTGCCATTTAGTTAGCCAATATCAGTCAATTAATTGGACTGACTGCCATTTAATTAGCCAATATCAGACGATTAATTGGTCTGACTGCCATTTAATTGGCCAATATCAGACGATTAATTGGTCTGTCTGCCATTTAATTAGCCAATATCAGACGATTAATTGGTCTGTCTGCCATTTAATTAGCCAATATCAGACTATTAATTGGTCTGTCTACCATTTAGTTCGCCAATATCAGACGATTAATTGGTCTGTCTGCCATTTAGTTAGCCAATATCAGTCAATTAATTGGACTGACTGCCATTTAATTAGCCAATATCAGACGATTAATTGGTCGGACTGCCATTTAATTAGCCAATATCAGACAATTAATTGGACTGACTGCCATTTAATTAGCCAATATCAGCTAATTAATTGGTCTGTCTGCCATTTAATTAGCCAATATCAGACGATTAATTGGTCTGTCTGCCATTTAATTAGCCAATATCAGTCAATTAATTGGACTGACTGCCATTTAATTAGCCAATATCAGACGATTAATTGGTCGGACTGCCATTTAATTAGCCAATATAAGACAATTAATTGGACTGACTGCCATTTAATTAGCCAATATCAGCTAATTAATTGGTCTGTCTCTACCTTTTTAATTAGCTATTATAGGACAATTAATCATAAGACTCTACCATATATTTAGTCAATATCAGATGATTAATTGTTGTGTCTGCCATTTAATTAGCCAATATCAGACAATTAATTGTTCTGTCTGCCATTTAATTAGCCAATATCAGACGATTAATTGGTCTGTCTACCATTTAATTGGCCAATATCAGACAATTAATTGGTCTGTCTCTACCTTTTTAATTAGCTAATATTGGACAATTAATCATCAGACTCTACCATATATTTAGTTAATATCAGACGATTAATTGGTCTGTCTGCCATGTAATTAGCCAATATCAGAAGATTGTCTGACTATCATTTAATTGGCCAATATCAGTTAATGAATTGATCTATCTCTAACATTTAATAAGCCACTGTCTGACGATTAATTGGCCCATCTCCATTATTTAATAAGCCTGATGGTTGCCACCTGAGCGGCATTTAAAGTTGCTGGTTGCTCATCACACATGTTGATCTGGAGGAAGACAAAGACGGTCTTACCGCGGGCTCTGGCAGCCGGTTTAGGAAGGACGGAGCTGTTGTTGTTGGAGCTCGTGTTGTAGTCGATAACGTCCAGGCTGAGGTTCCCCTGCTCCGACATCCCCACGGCACTCCCGTTTCCCACCTGCAGAGCCATCCTTCTCCCCCGGAGTGAGGCCCGGAGGGTCACCTGCCAAGATCCCTTCAGACACGAGCGCAGGACTCAACTTGCTGCTGTCACCTTCTTCTTCATGGCAGCCTGGAGGAAAAAAGGGAGGCGCAGCAGGGGAAAGAAAAAGAAAAACCAACTTGGAGAAAACCCAAAAGTGGAGTTTGACACTTGTGAAATCTAAGAAGATGGAAAGCAGCCAGACATGATGACTGCTCTGAAAGGAGCAGAGGGAAGAAGAGCTCCTGAAGCCCGACTGCGGAGGAATGAGGCTGCGCTGCTAAGGGCAACGGTGGAGCCTCTCTCTCTCTTTCACACACATATTCTCATCCTCCCTCCCTTCCCTCTCCTCACTCACTCAACTCACGACTGTCACCGTGCAGCTCAGTCCAAAGCTGTTCATAAACAGGCTTCTTGTTTATAGCCGCCATGCTTTCAGAAAATCACAGGACTGGAGGCAGGAAACCCTAAACTGCGAGGGCTCGACAGGGAGATGTGCTCTGCATCTAATCAATAATTTGATCTGGTTTCTCAGATCACACCACTGGTTGGTTCTCTAATTATCTTTCAGATCGGAGGAAATGTGTTCAACATAACGGTACTTCCTCTAGTAATTTAACAGTCAACAATGGTGTACCACAAGGCTCAGTCTTAGGACCCGCCACCCTCTTTACAATCTACTTGAGTAATGTAGTTTTTTTTTGAAAATGTATTCATTTCATTTAAAAACATGACAATTATACATACAATACAATAACAAAAAGTAAATTAAATAAAATGAAAGGTGGCAGAAGACGAACTACTGTAGTCTTGTGAAAACTGCCCCTTTTTACTCAATTCTAATGTAAATCAAATTATATATATAAAAATTTTAATTCAAAAAGAAAATAACAATCTAGCTAAATTAAAAACATAAAAACTCAAACATCTTAATCAAATCAGACAACAACTTAAGTAGATATATGTATTAACGATTCCCATATTCTTCCAAGAAACTCGTCTTTATCAGTCTCTTAAATGTACACAGTGATCTGGCATTCTTAACAGTATCTTCCAAACCATTCCACAATCCTATTCCCTGAATTATTGTGGATCGTTCCTTCAAACTAGTACTAAAATAAGGCTTCACAAACATCTCAATTCCTTTAAGAAAATATACACTCTCTCTTTTAACAAAATGTGTTTGAATATTGTCAGGCAACATGCCTTTATGTGCCTTATACATAAGCAACAAAATGTTATAATTAACCAAATCATAGAACTTCAAAATTTTCAGTTGATAAAATAAAGTAGTCGACGGATATCTATAGTTTTTTTTCATAATAATTCGTACAGCTCTTTTCTGTAAAATGAACAAAGGATTAGTTATAGTTTTACATGCTTTACCCCAGACTTCAATACAGTAAGCCAAATAAGGAACAACTATTGCATTATACAACATAAACAATGCTTTATCAGTGAAAAACTCTCTTACTTTATACAGAACTGCTATTGATCTGGATATTTTTGTTCTCAATTTGTTTATGTGAGGTCTCCATGTTAATTTCTCATCAATAATAACACCCAAAAATTTCACCTCACTAACTCTACAAATTTCAGTTCTGTCTACCAAAAATGGAGCGTGAACATCAGTTTTTCTATTGCTGTGTATCATGTAATAAGTTTTATCCAGATTTAATGATAACTTATTTAGACAAAACCAATTTTGGATTTTCACAAATTCTGACTGCATTTGTTCTGTATCATCACCCTTACAAATAAATGTTGTGTCGTCTGCAAATAAAACACATCTAAAAAAAGTCTGACACATTAACCGTCATTTACATACAAATGTGTCCAAGTACTGAGCCCTGAGGCACTCCACATGTGATATTACTAAATGTGGATCTTATGTCATGAATTTGAACGAATTGTTTTCGATCAAATTAGGTTAGAGTATCCCTGATGCATCCTTACATTTCTATGCTGATGACAGTTGTTTGTCGAGCTAAAACTGTTGCTAAGGCTTTCCAGCTTTTGCAATCCACCTTTGACATAATCCAGTCAGATTTTTTCCGCCTAAAACTTTTCTTAAATGCTGATAAAAACAAAGGAACGCTTTTTTTTTCTAAAAGGAAGCTGGTCCCAGCAGTTCTTCCTCTGATTTTATCCTCAAATCAGAGTCAGAGAATCTTTATTGTTATTTGCACCGCATGTGGTGCATGTGATGAAACCAGATGGAAAATCCAGTAAAGTTTCAGTTAGCTTTGTTTTGTCTTTTGAATGTCCAGAGGACCAGACTTGGCTTTTTTTTTTTTTCTACCTGGAATATTGAGCATGCATCAGTGTCTCTTAACCCACCTGCTGCCCTTGGCTCAAAATGGCCTACGAGGTCTTGTAGGTTGTTTTGGCTCAAGGGTAATAGTGTCTTTCACCCTCAGCCTTGGGTTTATTGTGTACACAAGCCAAGCGCAAAAAAAAAAAAAAAAAAAAAATCTAATTAAAAAGCAGGAGGATGTCCTCCATGTTTCTAAAAAATACCATGAAACAAATAAATGGCTGCTTTCGCACTACTTTTGTCCACAGGGGTGGAAAGCTCGGGTCCTCTACCAGAGATCTGGGAGCCTGAGGTTGAAGGAGCTCTTAAAAAAACTATTTAAAAAGTATTTAGTTGATACAAAATGCTGCTGCCAATGTTCTGATTAAGTTCAAGTTCAATAATCTTTATTATCGCCAAGGGACAATTTGTTTCACAGTCAGTCACGTAAAACATCCATACTACAGAAGACATTAAAATACATGAAGTCATCACTTAAATACATGAAGTCATCACTGTTTGTTGAGAAGCTTGATAACTACAGGGATGAAATAGTTTTTCACCTTTGTCCAGATGGAAGCAACCTGAACTCACCATGGCGTGGATGAACAGGATCTGCCAGAATCAGCATGGCCTTGTTCATTGACCTCATCTTGTGTAGGTCAGCGAGGTTCTATATGGCTATGCCCACAGTTTTGCTGCACATCCTGACAATCCCTGAGAGTTTGTTCCTGTTTATGCATGTCAACAGCAGAGATCATATCTCTCCAGTTTTAGCTTCTCTCCATTGGTTCCCTGCCAAGTCCAGAACAGAATTCAAAGTCTTACTTCAGTAACACTTTACAATAAGGTACACACAATTTGATTAACTACTAGGGAACACCTCAGGAACGAATGAGGAACAAATCAGGAGCTAATGGGTAGTACAATAATACGTTAGCAGAGTGAACAGGAGGGGGCTCAACACACAGCCCTGAGGGGTACCTCAGGGCTCCCTCATCAGGTTTTCAGACTCACGATTCCCATCCTTATGACAGGATTATAAATCAAATTAAAAGTCTGTTTTTTTTAGCTCTAGAACAGGTTTGTTTGTGCTAATTAGTAGAGTTAGATAATTTTAAACTGGCATTGATAGCTTGAGTGGCTTTTCATACAAGAAAAACACTTTGGCTAAAGATAAATACTAATAAAAATAGCTTTGCTGGCAAAAAAAGTGTCAAAAGGCAAATCCCTCGACTTAATAGACAAACTGGTTGTGACTTTAGTGAAGACCTGAATAGAGAGGAAATCAATGAAGGGCTGCAAAATACACTGAACGGTTGAGTAGACGAGGGGGGGAAGAGACTTTTGGCAATAGATTAATAGACTTATCTTATGGAGGGTTTGAAACAACACCAACACGTTAGCCACGATGGAGCGCCTCCCACACATTAGAGGATAAAAGCAGGAAGAGTACATCACATGGACCACCAGCAACTTGTTCTACAAAAACAAACTACGCTGCCTTCTTTCCTCACAGAACACACCATCTTCCCCCTCCACCCACTGCTGCCTTCACGTCTTTTTCATAGCATCGGTGCCCAAATTAAACCCTTAGGCGCTCTTGGATCGTTCCCCACTCAACACAGCAGGAGACTTTCATCTTTTCTTTTTGCTGAAGGTCAAGCCAAAACGTACCCGTTGTTCCACAAAACTCTACAAGACAACCAAAACTTTAAAAACAAACCATTTGAAACAATTGAGGTGTAAACAAGGCAGCGGCGCTCCGGTAAACTGAGTGAAGCGTTCTCATCAGAAACACAGGGTGTGTGTCGTGTACTGCTCGGTAGTTGTGGCGCCATGCCGTTTTTTAAATGACCAGACAATTCAGAAAAGAGGGGCTGTTCCTCCTCCATAAATTCTCTCTGAATTGGACTTCATTGTCCCACTGATGATTGTCGCCTGACAGACTGCAAGATCCAAACGTTTGTCCCGTGGCGCCAATGAACCGGTAGCGGCCATTCCCGGGGAGAAGGTAATACCACATTTGACCCTCGATTAAAAGAAAAGTCCAGATAAAATCTATCGAACTCTAAAGGAGAAAGTTACAAAGTACTTTTTATACCACGATGGTGTTCTCAACAAAGGTAGGTAGGTAGGTAGGTAGGTAGGTAGGTAGGTAGGTAGGTAGGTAGGTAGGTAGGTAGGTAGGTAGGTAGGTAGGTAGGTAGGTAGGTAGGTAGGTAGGTAGGTAGGTAGGTAGGTAGGTAGGTAGGTAGGTAGGTAGGTAGGTAGGTAGGTAGGTAGGTAGGTAGGTAGGTAGGTAGGTAGGTGTCTCAATTGTAAATGAGTCAAGTAGGTATCTTTGCAGACAAATTTGAAAGACGTAGCTGGACGGACGCACTTGGATTTGGTCAGTTCGTCCCTCAACACATTTGATAACATTTCTTCAAAGAGAAGACAGGCTGTAGGCAAACCGATTTGCCCTGTTGGCACACATGCAACTGGATATCTCATTGACTTGGAAAACGTAATGTGTCTATCTCTGCTGCCATCTGTGGATTTTAAGGACGCATATATAATTGGATTTATGATAACTGGTTCCTGCTTTTTGGATTTGGCTGGTTCCTGGTCTATCAACAAACAAGGAAGTCGTCGGCAGCAAATCTGGACCTGGTCAGGCTGCCTGCCTTATATGATGGTTTGGTTTGTGCCTCGAGAACCCAGACTTTTGGCAGAATGGATCAGATCTTGGGGGTTATTCTCGGGCATGTTCCATTGGTATGGTAATTTAATTTGGACATTTCGGAAGCGAGTGGACCGACACAGACTGAAGGTAGAGGTCATTAAAGTTCTGCCTGTCCCCAAAACAATCGTGTTCATCTTTATTCGGCTCCCTGACTGGTCTTGACAGGCCGTCTTATCTCAACCCGCCTGGAAAGTTTTGTAAACCCGATGCTCAGCCCCTCCCAACCCTTCTACTGAGGAATTTCCATGGACTTTTCAGAGGAGCCCAGCTGAATAAACCTTCTGTCATAATTTCAGGACTCTATGGATTTGTCTCTGGTTGTCTTTGGCACCCACTGAGTGTGCACAGATCTCTACAGAGGGAACTATTTGAATGGAGTGATTTCATCTGAACTCTGCAATACCTCTGTATGTTGTCTCTGGCTGCTCACCACCCTTGCGACCAACCAGAGCATTGTGCTGAGCGATGGACTGGTCATCGGGAGCACCGGGACAATAACCGGTGGCCTGGCCAACTCAATGATTGCCAAGGGGCTGAAGCTACCAGAGAAGTAGCGATGGAGGAAGACAGACCCCACCCCTACCCCAATATTTAAAATAATCAAACATGACCCGAACCGAGCCTTTGGTCAAGCTCCCGGGCCAGGCCACCAGGACATGCCCCGGAGCTCCTGATGACCAGTCCGACCCCGGACGCTGATGGGCTCAATTACTTGTGGCATCAGTCTGTCTGCTCTCTTTTGCTATGTTCTTTTAGAGCGTTTAGAAAACTGTTAAAAACATTGCAAGAGTGTGGGAAGGGCTTATAAAGTCTTAAAATATATATAATAAAATAAATATAACATCCCTTCTTTGCAGATTTTCACCTATCGCGGGGGTGTCTGGAACGTAACCCCATAAGTGAGGGACTACTGTATTAGAATTAGGTCCCTGTAGGCCAAACCGGTTTCATTTTTTATATGATCCATGAGAGTACGAAGCCCCTGGAGAAATAAGCCCCCTTTTTTCCTTCTAACTGCACATAAACGAAAGAGCTCAGGTTGGATAAACTGCTAGGATTTTCTGGTCTAAATTAAGTTTTTTTTCTAATGTGTCCAAGAGGCCGGCTCTCTCTATATACGATAAGATGCTATCACTGAAGTTGATGTATTAATATTGTCTCTCTGTGTTTGCATTCACACCCTATAGGCAGCTTTGAGGCTTGTGTATGCGAGCAACAAAGCATGCCTCGCTTATCGGAAAGCATTAGGGCTTTCATCCGTCATTCTGCAGAGTAAGGCAGTGATATGTGTTATGATTTTCTATCTGAGACACACGCATACTGGATTTATGTAAACATGGCCAGAGTTCAGACAGGTCTTATCTTTATATATTGTGAGCAACTCACACATTGAAACCATGCACAAATCAGCAAAGGTGCAGGAACAAAGACGTGGCTTGCAAAAGCGTAGAAAACATACAAGCATTTTTTTTTACTGTCAGAGTAAGACCCAGCTTTAGAATAAGGACAAGATGGCATTCTTATATCGAATAATCTTAAAGGACTAAAAGTTTAATTAGTTCTATGAAACCTCACAATGAAAGATCTTCTTTATGGGGATTGGCTTACAGTTGACTGCACTGCTTTTGACAATTGTAGTGCCATCACCGCCAAGTTGCCACTAATCTGTCACATTGTACTACTTCTGAAGCAGGATTGTAGCAACTGTAAAACATCACATATCCATAACATAATCACTATACCAATAAAAGCTAGCCAACAATTATGGTACCAGTGCTATGCTACACTATGCAAAGCAACGTCTCCATTACTGTGGTGGTGCTTTTATATGTAGTAGTGGTTAATATTGCTAACCTTTTTTATTGGTCTCATTAGAATTTTGTACCAATAGCATATTCCACTATGGTCTTGGCAAATGTACTGCATAAACAAGGGTGGAGCCAGGGTGTAGTTAAAGGTGGCTTTAACCCCCAATTTACACTACATGCGTTCCGGCTCCGCCCCGCTCCGGTCCGACCTCCGCAGCAAATACGCACCCATTATAATCAATGAGAACGTTTACACTGGCTCACCATGGGTGGACTAATCCTAGCTCTATACGGATTTATTTGTACAAAAATGCTTTCAAACTATCATTTATGACTACGCCTACAAACGCAATACAAGAAATAAATAAATAAATAAAGTATTTTATTCTGAAATGTAATACATCACTTCCTGTTGCTCAAACCATGTCCTGTCGCTCATTTACGAGAGAAGATCAAGGCAGCAGTCTCTACTGTTGTTCTCCTTCTTCCACCGAATGAATTGTTTTGTTCTGACTTACTTATTTATCACTTGATTTATCGCGCGATCTCGCAATTCCCGCGCATGCGTCTCGGAGCGGCGCATCCTGAGCGGAGCGGAGGTAGTGGAAACTGGACTTGCTGTGACCTGCGAAGCGGAGCGGGGCGGAGCCGGACCGCATGTAGTGTAAATTTGGCGTAAGGCCGAGTTATTCTCGCGCTTTGGTCCGCTGGCTGGAGCGCGAGGACTGCGCGCGCACTGAGCCGTGCGGCTTCATGCGTTTACAGTGTCGCCGCTGTGTTTATAGTTGACGCACGGCGGCGCATGGCAAAGTGCTGTTCTTTTACGGACCAGCAGGTGGCAGTACCCTCTAAAACCTGTGCATATGTTGCAAGAAAGGGTGTAGAAGAAGAAATCTACCGTAGAAGAAGAACTGTTTGACGTCACACAACAACAAAAAATGGCTTTCCGCTCGCGTGCTGAACTGTTGTCTTTATTAGAGGAGCAAATCATAATAGAACAACAGTTATTGTGTCTTGCGGTTTTAATGCATGGAGTCAGCGGAGGAGGAAGCGATCACTTGACTTTTGGCAAAAAAACAAAAGAAAAGTCCAGATCAGGGATGAAGAAGGGGAATTTAATACATTTGTGTCACATACAAAACATTCCTCCATGCGTCGCGACGCCGTCTCCACGACCACAGCGGCGCAGACAGCTGCAGGCTCTGGCGTGAAGAGCGTGAAGGCTGTCGGGTGAGGTCCCCACCCGACCTGTCAATCAATTCAGTAGCGCCCACGGCGGCGCACTAGCCTTG
>JBBPBX010002697.1:46220-63691 GCA_038048925.1 Garcialebias charrua
TTGCCATAATATCCAATTATATGACAACATGGCTTGCCATTATATTCAAATATATGACTACATGGCTTGCCATACTATCTAATTATATGACAACATGCTTGCCATACTATGCAATTATATGACAAAATGATTTGCCATACTATCCAATTATATGACAACATAGCTTACCATACTACCAATTATATTACAACATGGCTTGCCATACTAACCAATTATATTATGACATGGCTTGCCATACTATCCACTTATATGATAACATGGCTTGTCATAATATCAATTATATGACAACATGGCTTGCTATACTATCTAATTATATGACAACATGGTTTGCTATACTATCCAATTATATGACAACATGGCTTACCATACTATCCAATTATATGACTACATGGCTTGCCATGCTACCAATTATATTACAATATGCTTGCCATACTATCCAATTATATGACAACATAGCTTGCCATATTACCAATTATATTACAACATGACTTACCATACTATCAAATTATATTAGCACATGGCTTGCTATACTAACCAATTATAGTACTACATGGATTGCCATTCTACCAATTATATTACAGCATGGTTTGCCATACTATCTAATTATATGACAACATGGCTTACCATACTATCCAATTATGACAACATGGTTTGCCATACTATCCAATTATATGACTACATGCTTGCCATACTATCCAATTATATGATAACATGGCTTGCCATACTATCCAATTATATGACAACATGGCTTACCATACTATCCAATTATATGACTACATGGCTTGGCATACATTCAATTATATTACTACATGGTTTGCCACACTATCCAATTATATGGCAATATGGTTTGCCATTTTATCCATTTCTATGACAACATGGCTTACCATACTATCAATTATATGACTACATGGCTTGCTATACTATCCAATTATATGACAACATGGCTTGCCATACTATCAATTATATGACTACATGGCTTGCTATATTATCCAATTATATGACAACATGGTTTGCCATACTATCCAATTATATGACAACATGGCTTGCCATGTTACAATTATATTACAATATGCTAGCCATACATTCCAATTATATGATAATATAGCTTTCCATACTTATAATTATATTACAACATGGATAGCCATACTATCCAATTATATGATAACATGGCTTGCCATACCACCAATTATATTACAACATGGCTTGCCATACTGTCAATTATATGACTACATGGCTTGCCATACTTTCCAAGCCATGTAGTCATATAATTGATAGTATGGCAAACCATGTTATCATATAAATTGAATGTATGGCAAACTATGTCGTCATATAATTGAAAGTATGGCAAGCCATGTTGACATATAATTAGATAGTATGGCAAGCCATGTTGTCATATAATTGATAGTATGGCAAGCGATGTTATCATATAATTAGATAGTATGGCAAACCATGTTATCATATAATTGGATAGTTATAGCAAGCCATGTAGTCATATAATTGAATGTATGGCAAGCCATGTTATCATATAATTGGTTATTATGGCAAGCCATGTTGTCATAAAATTAGATAGTATGGCAAACAATGTTTTCATATAATTCTATAGTATGGCAAGCCATGTTGTAATATAATTGGTTATTATGGCAAGCCATGTTGTCATAAAATTAGATAGTATGGCAAACAATGTTTTCATATAATTCTATAGTATGGCAAGCCATGTTGTAATATAATTGGTTATTATGGCAAGCCATGTTGTCATATAATTGATAGTATGGCAAGCCATGTAGTCATATAAATGATAGTATGGCAAGCCATGTTATCATATAATTAGATAGTATGGTAAGTCATGTAGTCATAAAATTAGATAGAATGGCAAACCATGTTTTCATATAATTCTATAGTATGGCAAGCCATGTTGTAATATAATTGGTAGTATGGCAATCAATGCTGTAATATAATTGGAATGTATGGCAAGCCATGTTGTAATATAATTGGTAGTATGGCAAGCCATATTGTAATATAATTGGAATGTATGGCAAGCCATGTTGTCATATAATTGGTAGTATGGCAATCCATTTTATCATATAATTGGATAGTATGGCAAGCCATTTTGTCATATAATTAGATAGTATAGCAAGCCATGTTGTCATATAATTGGATAGTATAGCAAGCCATGTGGTCATATAATTGGATAGTATGGCAAGCCATTTTGTCATATAATTGATAGTATGGCAATCCATGTTGTAATATAATTGGTAGTATGGCAAGCAATGCTGTAATATAATTGGATAGTATAGCAAGCCATGTTGTCATATAATTGGATAGTATAGCAAGCCATGTGGTCATATAATTGGATAGTATGGCAAGCCATTTTGTCATATAATTGATGGTATGGCAAGCCATGTAATTGGTAGTATGGCAAACCATGTTGTCATATAATTGATGGTATGGCAAGCCATGTTGTTATATAATTGGATGGTATGGCAAGCCATTTTGTCATATAATTGGATAGTATGGCAAGCCATGTTGTCATATAATTGATAGTATGGCAAGCCATGTTGTAATATAATTGGTAGCATGGCAAGCCATGTTGTAATATAATTGGATAGTATGGCAAGCCATGTTATAATATAATTGGTAGTATGGCAAGCCATGTTGTAATATAATTGGTAGTATGGCAAGCCATGTCGTAATATAATTGGATAGTATAGCAAGCCATGTTATCATATAATTGATAGTATGGCAAGCCATGTTATCATATAATTGATAGTATGGCAAGCCATTTTGTCATATAATTGATAGTATGGCAAGCCATGTTATCATATAATTAGATAGTATGGCAAACCATGTTATCATATAATTGGATAGTTATAGCAAGCCATGTAGTCATATAATTGATTGTATGGCAAGCCATGTTATCATATAATTAGATGGTATGGCAAGCCATGTAGTCATAAAATTAGATAGTATGGCAAACCATGTTTTCATATAATTCTATAGTATGGCAACCATGTTATCATATAATTGATAGTATGGCAACCCATGTTGTCATATAATTGGATAGTATGGCAAACCATGATGTCATATAATTGGATAGTATGGCAAGCCATGTTATCATATAATTGATAGTATTGCAAGCCATGTTGTTATATAATTGGATGGTATGGCAAGTCATTTTGTCATATAATTGGATAGTATGGCAAACCATGTAATCATATAATAGATAGTATGGCAAGCCATGTTGTAATATAATTGATAGTATGGCAAGCCATGCTGTAACATAATTGAATAGTATGGCAAGCCATGTTGTAATATAATTGGTAGTATGGCAAGCCATGTTGTAATATAATTGGATAGTATAGCAAGCCATGTTGTCATATAATTGATAGTATGGCAAGCCATGTTATCATATAATTGGATAGTATGGCAAGCCATTTTGTCATATAATTAGATAGTATAGCAAACCATGTTGTCATAAAATTGATAGTATGGCAAGCCATGTTATCATATAATTAGATAGTATGGCAAACCATGTTGTCATATAATTGGTAGTATGGCAATCCATTTTATCATATAATTGGATAGTATGGCAAGCCATTTTGTCATATAATTAGATAGTATAGCAAGCCATGTTGTCATATAATTGGATAGTATAGCAAGCCATGTGGTCATATAATTGGATAGTATGGCAAGCCATTTTGTCATATAATTGATAGTATGGCAATCCATGTTGTAATATAATTGGTAGTATGGCAAGCAATGCTGTAATATAATTGGATAGTATAGCAAGCCATGTTGTCATATAATTGGATAGTATAGCAAGCCATGTGGTCATATAATTGGATAGTATGGCAAGCCATTTTGTCATATAATTGATGGTATGGCAAGCCATGTTGTTATATAATTGGATGGTATGGCAAGCCATTTTGTCATATAATTGGATGGTATGGCAAGCCATGTTGTCATATAATTGATAGTATGGCAAGCCATGTTGTAATATAATTGGTAGCATGGCAAGCCATGTTGTAATATAATTGGATAGTATGGCAAGCCATGTTATAATATAATTGGTAGTATGGCAAGCCATGTTGTAATATAATTGGTAGTATGGCAAGCCATGTCGTAATATAATTGGATAGTATAGCAAGCCATGTTATCATATAATTGATAGTATGGCAAGCCATGTTATCATATAATTGATAGTATGGCAAGCCATTTTGTCATATAATTGATAGTATGGCAAGCCATGTTATCATATAATTAGATAGTATGGCAAACCATGTTATCATATAATTGGATAGTTATAGCAAGCCATGTAGTCATATAATTGATTGTATGGCAAGCCATGTTATCATATAATTAGATGGTATGGCAAGCCATGTAGTCATAAAATTAGATAGTATGGCAAACCATGTTTTCATATAATTCTATAGTATGGCAACCATGTTATCATATAATTGATAGTATGGCAACCCATGTTGTCATATAATTGGATAGTATGGCAAACCATGATGTCATATAATTGGATAGTATGGCAAGCCATGTTATCATATAATTGATAGTATTGCAAGCCATGTTGTTATATAATTGGATGGTATGGCAAGTCATTTTGTCATATAATTGGATAGTATGGCAAACCATGTAATCATATAATAGATAGTATGGCAAGCCATGTTGTAATATAATTGATAGTATGGCAAGCCATGCTGTAACATAATTGAATAGTATGGCAAGCCATGTTGTAATATAATTGGTAGTATGGCAAGCCATGTTGTAATATAATTGGATAGTATAGCAAGCCATGTTGTCATATAATTGATAGTATGGCAAGCCATGTTATCATATAATTGGATAGTATGGCAAGCCATTTTGTCATATAATTAGATAGTATAGCAAACCATGTTGTCATAAAATTGATAGTATGGCAAGCCATGTTATCATATAATTAGATAGTATGGCAAACCATGTTATCATATAATTGATAGTATGGCAAGCCAATTTGTCATATAATTGATAGTATGGCAAGCCATGTTATCATATAATTAGATAGTATGGCAAACCATGTTATCATATAATTGATAGTATTGCAAGCCATGTTGTTATATAATTGGATGGTATGGCAAGTCATTTTGTCATATAATTGGATAGTATGGCAAACCATGTAATCATATAATAGATAGTATGGCAAGCCATGTTGTAATATAATTGATAGTATGGCAAGCCATGCTGTAACATAATTGAATAGTATGGCAAGCCATGTTGTAATATAATTGGTAGTATGGCAAGCCATGTTGTAATATAATTGGATAGTATAGCAAGCCATGTTGTCATATAATTGATAGTATGGCAAGCCATGTTATCATATAATTGGATAGTATGGCAAGCCATTTTGTCATATAATTAGATAGTATAGCAAACCATGTTGTCATAAAATTGATAGTATGGCAAGCCATGTTATCATATAATTAGATAGTATGGCAAACCATGTTGTCATATAATTGGTAGTATGGCAATCCATTTTATCATATAATTGGATAGTATGGCAAGCCATTTTGTCATATAATTAGATAGTATAGCAAGCCATGTTGTCATATAATTGGATAGTATAGCAAGCCATGTTATAATATAATTGGTAGTATGGCAAGCCATGTTGTAATATAATTGGTAGTATGGCAAGCCATGTCGTAATATAATTGGATAGTATAGCAAGCCATGTTATCATATAATTGATAGTATGGCAAGCCATGTTATCATATAATTGATAGTATGGCAAGCCATTTTGTCATATAATTGATAGTATGGCAAGCCATGTTATCATATAATTAGATAGTATGGCAAGCCAATTTGTCATATAATTGATAGTATGGCAAGCCATGTTATCATATAATTAGATAGTATGGCAAACCATGTTATCATATAATTGATAGTATTGCAAGCCATGTTGTTATATAATTGGATGGTATGGCAAGTCATTTTGTCATATAATTGGATAGTATGGCAAACCATGTAATCATATAATAGATAGTATGGCAAGCCATGTTGTAATATAATTGATAGTATGGCAAGCCATGCTGTAACATAATTGAATAGTATGGCAAGCCATGTTGTAATATAATTGGTAGTATGGCAAGCCATGTTGTAATATAATTGGATAGTATAGCAAGCCATGTTATAATATAATTGGTAGTATGGCAAGCCATTAGTCATATAATTGATAGTATGGCAAGCCATGTTGTAATATAATTGGTAGCATGGCAAGCCATGTTGTAATATAATTGGATAGTATGGCAAGCCATGTTATAATATAATTGGTAGTATGGCAAGCCATGTTGTAATATAATTGGTAGTATGGCAAGCCATGTCGTAATATAATTGGATAGTATAGCAAGCCATGTTATCATATAATTGATAGTATGGCAAGCCATGTTATCATATAATTGATAGTATGGCAAGCCATTTTGTCATATAATTGATAGTATGGCAAGCCATGTTATCATATAATTAGATAGTATGGCAAACCATGTTATCATATAATTGGATAGTTATAGCAAGCCATGTAGTCATATAATTGATTGTATGGCAAGCCATGTTATCATATAATTAGATGGTATGGCAAGCCATGTAGTCATAAAATTAGATAGTATGGCAAACCATGTTTTCATATAATTCTATAGTATGGCAACCATGTTATCATATAATTGATAGTATGGCAACCCATGTTGTCATATAATTGGATAGTATGGCAAACCATGATGTCATATAATTGGATAGTATGGCAAGCCATGTTATCATATAATTGATAGTATTGCAAGCCATGTTGTTATATAATTGGATGGTATGGCAAGTCATTTTGTCATATAATTGGATAGTATGGCAAACCATGTAATCATATAATAGATAGTATGGCAAGCCATGTTGTAATATAATTGATAGTATGGCAAGCCATGCTGTAACATAATTGAATAGTATGGCAAGCCATGTTGTAATATAATTGGTAGTATGGCAAGCCATGTTGTAATATAATTGGATAGTATAGCAAGCCATGTTGTCATATAATTGATAGTATGGCAAGCCATGTTATCATATAATTGGATAGTATGGCAAGCCATTTTGTCATATAATTAGATAGTATAGCAAACCATGTTGTCATAAAATTGATAGTATGGCAAGCCATGTTATCATATAATTAGATAGTATGGCAAACCATGTTATCATATAATTGATAGTATGGCAAGCCAATTTGTCATATAATTGATAGTATGGCAAGCCATGTTATCATATAATTAGATAGTATGGCAAACCATGTTATCATATAATTGATAGTATTGCAAGCCATGTTGTTATATAATTGGATGGTATGGCAAGTCATTTTGTCATATAATTGGATAGTATGGCAAACCATGTAATCATATAATAGATAGTATGGCAAGCCATGTTGTAATATAATTGATAGTATGGCAAGCCATGCTGTAACATAATTGAATAGTATGGCAAGCCATGTTGTAATATAATTGGTAGTATGGCAAGCCATGTTGTAATATAATTGGATAGTATAGCAAGCCATGTTGTCATATAATTGATAGTATGGCAAGCCATGTTATCATATAATTGGATAGTATGGCAAGCCATTTTGTCATATAATTAGATAGTATAGCAAACCATGTTGTCATAAAATTGATAGTATGGCAAGCCATGTTATCATATAATTAGATAGTATGGCAAACCATGTTGTCATATAATTGGTAGTATGGCAATCCATTTTATCATATAATTGGATAGTATGGCAAGCCATTTTGTCATATAATTAGATAGTATAGCAAGCCATGTTGTCATATAATTGGATAGTATAGCAAGCCATGTGGTCATATAATTGGATAGTATGGCAAGCCATTTTGTCATATAATTGATAGTATGGCAATCCATGTTGTAATATAATTGGTAGTATGGCAAGCAATGCTGTAATATAATTGGATAGTATAGCAAGCCATGTTGTCATATAATTGGATAGTATAGCAAGCCATGTGGTCATATAATTGGATAGTATGGCAAGCCATTTTGTCATATAATTGATGGTATGGCAAGCCATGTAATTGGTAGTATGGCAAACCATGTTGTCATATAATTGATGGTATGGCAAGCCATGTTGTTATATAATTGGATGGTATGGCAAGCCATTTTGTCATATAATTGGATAGTATGGCAAGCCATGTTGTCATATAATTGATAGTATGGCAAGCCATGTTGTAATATAATTGGTAGCATGGCAAGCCATGTTGTAATATAATTGGATAGTATGGCAAGCCATGTTATAATATAATTGGTAGTATGGCAAGCCATGTTGTAATATAATTGGTAGTATGGCAAGCCATGTCGTAATATAATTGGATAGTATAGCAAGCCATGTTATCATATAATTGATAGTATGGCAAGCCATGTTATCATATAATTGATAGTATGGCAAGCCATTTTGTCATATAATTGATAGTATGGCAAGCCATGTTATCATATAATTAGATAGTATGGCAAACCATGTTATCATATAATTGGATAGTTATAGCAAGCCATGTAGTCATATAATTGATTGTATGGCAAGCCATGTTATCATATAATTAGATGGTATGGCAAGCCATGTAGTCATAAAATTAGATAGTATGGCAAACCATGTTTTCATATAATTCTATAGTATGGCAACCATGTTATCATATAATTGATAGTATGGCAACCCATGTTGTCATATAATTGGATAGTATGGCAAACCATGATGTCATATAATTGGATAGTATGGCAAGCCATGTTATCATATAATTGATAGTATTGCAAGCCATGTTGTTATATAATTGGATGGTATGGCAAGTCATTTTGTCATATAATTGGATAGTATGGCAAACCATGTAATCATATAATAGATAGTATGGCAAGCCATGTTGTAATATAATTGATAGTATGGCAAGCCATGCTGTAACATAATTGAATAGTATGGCAAGCCATGTTGTAATATAATTGGTAGTATGGCAAGCCATGTTGTAATATAATTGGATAGTATAGCAAGCCATGTTGTCATATAATTGATAGTATGGCAAGCCATGTTATCATATAATTGGATAGTATGGCAAGCCATTTTGTCATATAATTAGATAGTATAGCAAACCATGTTGTCATAAAATTGATAGTATGGCAAGCCATGTTATCATATAATTAGATAGTATGGCAAACCATGTTATCATATAATTGATAGTATGGCAAGCCAATTTGTCATATAATTGATAGTATGGCAAGCCATGTTATCATATAATTAGATAGTATGGCAAACCATGTTATCATATAATTGGATAGTTATAGCAAGCCATGTAGTCATATAATTGATTGTATGGCAAGCCATGTTATCATATAATTAGATGGTATGGCAAGCCATGTAGTCATAAAATTAGATAGTATGGCAAACCATGTTTTCATATAATTCTATAGTATGGCAACCATGTTATCATATAATTGATAGTATGGCAACCCATGTTGTCATATAATTGGATAGTATGGCAAACCATGATGTCATATAATTGGATAGTATGGCAAGCCATGTTATCATATAATTGATAGTATGGCAAACCATGATGTCATATAATTGGATAGTATGGCAAGCCATGTTATCATATAATTGATAGTATGGCAAGCCATGTTGTTATATAATTGGATGGTATGGCAAGTCATTTTGTCATATAATTGGATAGTATGGCAAACCATGTAATCATATAATAGATAGTATGGCAAGCCATGTTGTAATATAATTGATAGTATGGCAAGCCATGCTGTAACATAATTGAATAGTATGGCAAGCCATGTTGTAATATAATTGGTAGTATGGCAAGCCATGTTGTAATATAATTGGATAGTATGGCAAACCATGTTTTCATATAATTCTATAGTATGGCAACCATGTTGCCATATAATTGGATAGTATGGCAAACCATGTAGTAATATAATTGAAAGTATGGCAAACCATGTAATCATACAATTGGATAGTATGGCAAGCCATGTTGTCATATAATTGGATAGTATGGCAAACCATGATGTCATATAATTGGATAGTATGGCAAGCCATGTTATCATATAATTGATAGTATTGCAAGCCATGTTGTTATATAATTGGATGGTATGGCAAGTCATTTTGTCATATAATTGGATAGTATGGCAAACCATGTAATCATATAATAGATAGTATGGCAAGCCATGTTGTAATATAATTGATAGTATGGCAAGCCATGCTGTAACATAATTGAATAGTATGGCAAGCCATGTTGTAATATAATTGGTAGTATGGCAAGCCATGTTGTAATATAATTGGATAGTATAGCAAGCCATGTTGTCATATAATTGATAGTATGGCAAGCCATGTTATCATATAATTGGATAGTATGGCAAGCCATTTTGTCATATAATTAGATAGTATAGCAAACCATGTTATCATATAATTGGATAGTATGGCAAGCCATGTTGTAATATAATTGGTAGTATGGCAAGCCATATTGTAATATAATTGGATAGTATGGCAAGCCATGTTGTCATATAATTGGTAGTATGGCAATCCATTTTATCATATAATTGGATAGTATGGCAAGCCATTTTGTCATATAATTAGATAGTATAGCAAGCCATGTTGTCATATAATTGGATAGTATAGCAAGCCATGTGGTCATATAATTGGATAGTATGGCAAGCCATTTTGTCATATAATTGATAGTATGGCAATCCATGTTGTAATATAATTGGTAGTATGGCAAGCAATGCTGTAATATAATTGGATAGTATAGCAAGCCATGTTGTCATATAATTGGATAGTATAGCAAGCCATGTGGTCATATAATTGGATAGTATGGCAAGCCATTTTGTCATATAATTGATGGTATGGCAAGCCATGTAATTGGTAGTATGGCAAACCATGTTGTCATATAATTGATGGTATGGCAAGCCATGTTGTTATATAATTGGATGGTATGGCAAGCCATTTTGTCATATAATTGGATAGTATGGCAAGCCATGTTGTCATATAATTGATAGTATGGCAAGCCATGTTGTAATATAATTGGTAGCATGGCAAGCCATGTTGTAATATAATTGGATAGTATGGCAAGCCATGTTATAATATAATTGGTAGTATGGCAAGCCATGTTTTAATATAATTGGTAGTATGGCAAGCTATGTTGTCATATAATTAGATAGTATAGCAAGCCGTGTTGTCATATAATTGGATAGTATGTTATGTTTTCGTATAATTAGATAGTATGGCAAACTATGTTGTCATATAATTGGATGGTATGGCAAGTCATGTTGTCATATAATTGGTTATATAGCAAGCCATGTTCTCATATAATTGGATAGTATGGCAAACCATGTTGTCATATAATTTGATAGTATGGCAAGTCATGTTGTAATATAATTGGTGGTATGGCAAGCCATGTTATCATATAATTGGATAGTATAGCAAACATGTTATCATATAATTGATAGTATGGCAAGCCATGTTGTCATATACTTAGATAGTATGGCAAGCCATGTTGTCATATAATTGATAGTATGGCAAGCCATGTTATCATATAATTAGATAGTATGGCAAACCATGTGTCATATAATTGGATAGTTATAGCAAGCCATGTAGTCATATAATTGATAATATGGCAAGCCATGTTGTCATATAATTAGATTGTATAGCAAGCCATGTAGTCATATAATTGGATATTTTTTAAGCCATGTGATCGTATAATTAGAATGTATGGCAAGCCATGTTGTCATATAATTAGATAGTATGGCAAACCATGTTTTCATATAATTCTATAGTATGGCAAGTCATGTTGTAATATAATTGGTAGTATGGCCAGCCATGTTGTAATATAATTGGTTAGTATGGCAAGCCATGTTGTAATATAATTGGTTATATGGCAAGCTATGTTGTCATATAATTGGATAGTATGGCAAATCATGTTGTCATATAATTGGATAGTATGGCAAGCATATTATCATATATTTGGATAGTATGGCAAGCCATGTACTCATATAATTGAATATATGCATGTTTTTCAAAGCGATTATAGCCTGAATGATCAAGTCACGTTTCATCAGACTTTTACGTCAGTGAGGTAAGGGTAAGCAGATTGATCTTAGTAATGATAATGACACCAACCTTGTGCAGTTTAAATCTTGTAACTCCGCCTGTCTTCAGCTTTAGAACAAAATTCCAGTGTCTCTGTCTTTGTTTTTTTAATTTGTCATGTCCTAGATGACAGAATTAACACCATATGATAGTAACGTTAGTGTTGGACTGTATCAATACTGTCATGATGTGATTGATACTTGAGTTTGTTTTTCTCTTCAGTATGTCAGTCTTGTTGCAAGACTACAATGCTGCACCACAGAAGCTGTCGAGGCATGATTAAATATACCGTACTTTTCGGCGTATAACACACAGTTTTTTTTTTACTAATTTGAATGTCCTACGGCTTATACGCCGAAGCGTGTTATCTATGGATTTTCCCCCATATTTTTAGACCCATTTTTGGCTCTGATATCGCCGTTTTTCATTTTGGGCAAAAAATGTTGCAGTACCACTTTTGTCTGCTAGGGGGACACTTCCAGAGGAGTACATCGACCGTTTCTAGCTCATGTGTCCGAAAAAAGCCTCTTCTGCTCGGACTGCTCTGTCGCTGCCCAGCCTCCTGCTCTGGAGGTAGCTACCATTAGCTGTGATGTTAGCTGTTTTTTTTAAGCAAGATAACTCATGAACCACGCAGATTTTCTTGAAACTTACAGAGCGTAATTATTTAGTGGGCATTTACAAACTGTTAGCAGCAGAAGATATTTAGAGCTAAAGAAACCTGCTCTTTTACGGTAGCTTTGTTGTTAGCGGTATAGCTACCGCAAACAGATACCTACCGTACTGTTTAGATAAACATCTCTTAAACCACTCGACAGATATTTTTTAGGCTTTTAGAGTGTAATTATATGGGTTTCATTTACAGACTGTTGACCTGCATAAGACATTTGAGATAAAATTCAAAATTTTATGTTTTTTAAGAGACGGAATCGTCTCGTAGCTTCGGTTTTATTTCCGTTTTTATTGTTATAAATCATAATCCACTCGGTGGATATTTTTTCTGCTTACAGAGTGTAATTATATGGGTTGTCATTTACAAACTGGTGACCTGTATAAGACATTTGAGATAAAATTGTATTCGTTTTTTTAAGAGACGGAATCGTCTCGTAGCTTCGGTTTTATTTCCGTTTATATTGTTATAAATCATAAACCACTCGGTGGATATTTTTTCTGCTAACAGAGTGTAATTATATGGGTTTTCATTTACAAACTGGTGACCTGTATAAGACATTTGAGATAAAATTCAATTTTTTACAATTTATTTTATAGTAGCGCACGCGACCGTTTGGAAGACGTCAAACCGAAACAATTTAAATTCAGCAGATTTGACCATTTCGTGAATTGATTAAGGAACGGTTAAGCTCAGGAACCCTTGTGCTATAATGTCAGCTAAGAAATATTTTTTTTCTCAGCAAAGAAATAATAGTTTTTACCGTGTTATCTTGTAAAGTCCTTCCATGCTGGCTCGCTTCTGTGGCCGCCATTTTCAGCAGGGCAAATGAGGCGCTGACGCGTCGTGTAGCAGTGACGCATAATAGATGCGTCTTATAGGGCGAAGCGTGTTAATTATGGATTTTTCCAATTTATTGTCAATAATTGGACAAAGCGGGTTATACACAGAAGCGGGTTAAACGCCGAAAAGTACGGTAAACACTAGACCGAACAAACATGTCAGATAATTTAATTGGTTCTGATTGCACTGCAACTTCAGAGTCACATGTTAACATGTGTAGCAGCCATATTTACTTTCTTAAACACGATGTGCTGTGTGTGATGTCACAATTTCTGCACATGCGAGTCGCAGTCAGAACTATATGATGGAGGTCTTATTTTAATGAACATGTGTATGACCACTTAGATACATCTCATCTGGGGGAGAAAAAAAATCACAAATTAATATTAAGACCTGCATTGTGAATGTCGTCTTAGGGATCAAAACAAATCAGGAAGATTCATAAAGGTTTTTACAGCTTCAACTTTTGGAATGAGAGAAAGTCAGAATTATGGTATGTCATATTGTCTGACTGTTGAAGACAAATAATGTCACTTGACTTAGGTTCAAATGTGTCCATTCAGTTAATTTATAAACAAAATACCAGTTTGTTAGGTGTGCACTAAAAATACTAATTGTAAATATTTGCATACATCACCATTTCCCTGTTCATAAAAAGTCAACTGCTAATTAAATAGGAAAATCTGAGGAGTTAAAATGCATGACGCCTCAAGAGTTGTCTGGTTTCCATACAAGATTAAGATGGCAGAAACGATCTAAACTTCAAAAACAGGTTTCTGTGTCTTCAGGACATTAGTACAGGCTCTTGGTGAGCCAGACAGTTCAGTAGTAAATAACCTGGCAAGGGCCTTGTAGTAAACTCTCGATGGAACTGGAGTAAGTCTTGTAGCCGTCCTGGCACACAGATATGGGTCATGTTAGGCTGTCCTCTCGCTCACCCCAGTAGCACAGTCCAAGCCCTGATGAGATTAGCTGGCCAGCCAAGCGCTCAGTAGTGGTAAAACACAAACACCAGTGGTTACGAGAACATTAAAGTCCGATCCCCTCACACTTCAGCTCAGATCCTTTGTGCGGGGTCACAAGCAGGTTACTGTAATGACTGTACAGTATATGGGAGAACTACCCTTATGTTTGTGTATACAGTATTATGGTCATCATCATCATCAGAAAATACAACACACAAATATCCTGTAGCAAATACCAGTGATATTCAGCAATTGGTGAATAAGACAATGACACATCACATTTCCCAGCATCCTTTCAATAATGAGTTTAAATAAAAAATAACCATGTGCTTAGTACACTGTATGCCACAAACAAAAAACCAACAGTTGTGCATTTACCTTCAGTTGCTATCTGCCTGGTTAGTTCAATTATTTCAGTGCCCTGACGACTGCTTCTTTATGTTAAAAATCACTGTCGGAAATTAGATTAGGCAGGCTGGAATGCCTGGCAGTGTAATCACATATTTAGCAGGAGCTCGAAAAAAAAAAAGAGAGGCCTCCTTAAGAAGGAGGAGTAGGCTTTATAAAGCTGGAAGCTTTGGTTATTACGCTGTCTTAAAACCGCATCCGATGAGTAAAGACAAGCACTGGTCCTCCCCCACATTTACTGGGCAAGTCACCCCTCTGGATTCTTGTAAAGAAGTGAAGTCATAGGGCTTAATGATGCATAGACTAGCTCAGCTATTCTTAAGACAAAATGTAAACAAATTAATAAATTATGTACAGAAAGACATGTTAGGAACCTTCATGTTTGCACACGTTTTCTATTCCCTGTGAAAAGTCTCATGACTTAGCTGAAATATGGAACAGCAAGCATGAAGCCAGTAAAGTTCAACCTATGGTAAAAGAAACATCATCCTGACATAGACTGCTCTGTCAGTTATGAAGACGTCTACATGGTGAGCACACAAAGAAAGACACTTTCCCTTGCCCAGAACGAAGACTGGAAGTGACAGTTGTTTCCAGTTGCTACATTTAAAAGGGCCCATCATAAAGACTGGCGAGAGGAAACAGGATAAGCGCTTGAGCCAAGGCTGTAAAAAGCTCTCTGGGAACTTGAAAGCCACACAAATGAAGTCTGTGTCTGCCATCTGGAAACAATAAACAAACAAAACTCAGCAGCCAAACAAACACCACAAAAGCCAGAAGGGGAGAGAAACAGTAAGAGATGAGAAAAAAAAAATGGAATCAGACATTCAGCTTTTAAGAATGTGAGTGAATGACAGGGAGTGGAGGGTGTCGGTGTTAAAAATGTGTGCAGCATGCATCATTAGCAGACACTGATGGGAGGACAGACACAGAGACAGCCCTTTGTATAAAACCTCCTTTGATGCTAGGGAGATGGCCCTGCTGTTAGAATGTGTGTGGTACCACTGAAACCTGGTTCTAATGAAGTGCAGCACTAACAGGAGGCTGTCTGTCTGCAACTTGTACTTTGATAAGAAGTTACAAACAAGTTCCAAATTCAGCAAAATACCTAAATAAACTGTTACACTTTCCTCTGTGGCAAAACAAACCAAAAACTAGACTTATTTATAATGAATTAAAAACTACAAATCTTGTTTCACAAAAATGTGTTTAAGCCACTGCTGTTCAAAACAAACAATGGACACGATGCACATCTGGAAAGGCACCGTTTTGACCTCTTTCGTTCATTGTACACATTCAGTGATAGGAGGGTAAGCTGCAGACATCAATATATATATATATATTTGTACATTTGCAAACACAGAGATAGAAAATTGTTTTGTATGAAAAAAGTAAATAATGTAAAAACTGGGCGAGGTATCTTTGTGCCTGATCTGGGAAGAGACAAAGGTTGAACATGAAGAGCTGCAGTAGGACAGTGGTGAGATGTGCTGTAGGAGTGACAGATAGCTTCAAGGTGGAGGTGGGATTGCATCAAGGATCGGCTCTGAGCCCCTTCTTGTTTGCTCTGGTGATGGACCGACTAACAGATGAGGTCAGGCAGGAATCCCTGTGGACTATGATGTTTGCAGATGACATTGTGATCTGTGGTGAGAACAGGGAACAGGTGGAAAAGAACTTGGAGCGGTGGAGGTATTCACTTGAAAGAAGAGGAATCAAAGTCAGTGGTAGTAATATAGAGTACATGTGTGTGAATGAGAGGGAGGCCAGTGGAACAGTGAGGCTACAAGGTATGGAGCAGAGGTCACAGATGTGCAGGACTTCAAGTACTGTACTTGGGGTCCATTATCCAGGAAAATGGGGAATGTTGTAAAGAAGTGAAAAAGAGAGTCCAGGCAGGATGGAGTGGATGGAGAAAAGTTTCAGGAGTGATTTGTGACAAAAAGGTGTCAGCAAAGGTCAAAGTAAAAGTTTACAAGACAGTGGTGAGACCAGCTATATTGAATGGTCTGGAGACAGTGTCATTGACAAAAAGACAGGAGAAAGAACTGGAAGTAGCAGAAATGAAGATGCGGAGGTTCTCCTTAGGAGTGACAAGGATGGATAAGATTAGGAATGAGATCATCAGAGGTACAGCACATGTTGAACAACTTGGAGATAAAGTTAGGGAGGCCAGACTGAGATGGTTTGGACATGTCCAGAGGAAGGACAGTGGGTATATTGGTAGAAGGATGTTAGAAATGCAGCTGCAAGGAAAAAGACAAAGAGGGCCAAGGAGGAGATGTATGGATGCAGATAGAGAGGACATGAAGGTAGTTGGAGTGAGAACAGAGGATGCATGGACAGAGTGAGGTGGAGGCAGATGGCTCGATGTGGCGACCCCTGAAGAGGGAAAAGCCGAAAGAAGAAGACACACACACACACACACACACATTATTTATATATA